>JBCJKH010060265.1:8898-23470 GCA_039877255.1 Loriculus beryllinus | reverse complement strand
TCATAGCAGCCTTCCAGTATCTGAAGGGGGGCCTATAGGGATGCTGGGGAGGGACTCTTCATTAGGGACTGTAGTGATACGACAGGGGGTAACAGGTTAAAACTTAAACAGGGGAAGTTTTGATTTGAGGAAGAAAATTTGAGGAAGAAATTCTTTACTATTAGAGTGGTGAGGCACTGGAATGGGTTGCCCAAGGAAGTTGTGAATGCCCCATCCCTGGCAGTGTTCAAGGCTGGGTTGGACAGAGCCCTGGGTGTCATAGTTTAGTGTGAGGTGTCCCTGCCCATGGCAGGAGGGCTGCAACTAGATGATCTTAAGGTCCTTTCCAACCCTAACTATTCTATGATTGTATAATTCTACTCTCTTCATGACAGAGTAGCAATATATCTATGAGAGTTTTTCCTTCAGCTACTACTTTAGAATAATTACAGTGCTTTTGCATATGTGTCATTAACAATGAGGGATAAAAAAAGCTCTTGTCAAGGCTGTTCGTTTAGATATCTGAAGCAGAATATGAGGCAGAATAAGATGAATTTCCCAGCAGGATACCAATTGCTGCTCATGGTGCACCACCAATGCGCTGTTTTGTTATTTCAAAGAAGGTAATATTATAAACATTGCTTTTCATGTTTAGTTTAATTTATAAAGACAAACATCAGTGGCTTGTCAGTCAACAATTCATTTGTTAAGATAGCTTTCTAACAACACTGTTATTACTGTAAATAGAGCAACAAAACACAGCATTTTACAATTATTAAACATGATACCGTAGTAGTGCTAGTGCTCTTTCCCCTTACTCTGCCAGTGCCAGATCTATTAAAACTTCTGCTCGTTAAACAGTCAAGTGCAAATAAAGCAACTCTATGGCTTTGTAAATTAATAATTTTTTTATTTCCCTGAAATAGATGATGGGTTTGTTTCTGTAGGCACAGAAATTACTGTATAGTTTATTTTTTGTTTAGGGACCACTCTGAACATGATAAATATTTGCTGTGTTGAATCTGTAAATGCAGACATAACTATAAATGTTATGTGCTAAAATGTGTACTGCCTGTATCTAGAAATACTTATCATTTACTTTCTGGGAAGATATGCTTACTTGTTTAAGGCTTTGCTAAGGGGAAAATTTGGCAAAGTCTTGTAAAAGCAACAGAAAATGTGCTGCTTTGCCACCTGTGTTTTCTTGAGAACAATGAAGCATTCGTTCTCCTGCAAAATAGGTCTAATGCAAAGCCTGCTGAAATGGTGGAAATCTTTTAGTAGATTTCAGGGGGATTTGGATCAGGCTGTTTATAGGTCACCCCATGGATTACTTGTAGTGGCTCTACTTGTAGCCTGCCAGTTTATTTAAGATATGGCTGTCAAATGGTAGAATGGCATGATTTAAGAAAACATTTGCCTATTTGATGCATGGTAATTAGAGGAGTGATTTTGTGACATGCCAGTCCCAGTGGTTACTTATGCCAGCCACTCTAGACCCCCTCCCTATCACTTTCCCTAATTCTCTCCCTTAACAATACCATCACTGTCCCTTCTCTGAAACTGAGTGCCTACCAAGGGCTTCAGAAAACACAAGGTGAAAATTGGGTATTTCAAGTAGGCAAACCCATTTTTAAGGTAATGTTCTATATTGCAAATAAAACCCATAGAGGATCAAGACACTGGAGTTTTTAGTGTGTTAGTTTTTATGTCTGTACAAATGGCAATAAATGACAGTTGTAAATAAGCAAAAACATGCAGAGGTTTAATAGCATTGTGGTTGTTTTGTGCCTCAGTAGGATGGTCTGTGCACTAGCTTTATTACCAGTTTTTCAGTGCATCACATTCTGTTTGCAGCAATTTCAAATCAGCATCTCTAGGACAGGGTGCAGAGGCACATGGGACACAGTGGAGGGGTATCATAGCTTGCAATAGCAACCTTCCTCTTTGCTTTCTAGCTACAAGAGAAAAAGAAAACAGTGGATATTTTTTACGTGGTTACTGAGCAGAGCAGGCAGTTTGAAATTCTTTCCCAATATTTTTCTCATAAATCAGAATTAATCCATTAGGTAATTTTGTTATCGATCATGGCACTCATGTGAATGGATAAAAATCCAAGCGTTGTGTAAGTAAAGAGCCCACTACTGTTGACTGCAGAGAGAGCATAAAGCCATGAGCTCTGAAAGACCAAAATGCAAAAAAAAAAAAAAAAAATAAAAAAATTGACAAGTTTATCATAGCTGGTGTCATGGCTTTTAAATCTTCATAGGCTTTGATACACCATTACTTAATGCGTGAGTTTGACAATACTAAGATAAAGTTTTTGATATAAATCAGTTAATCTTCTTTCTCCTGAGGCTGTTTTACTATTAAAAGAGGTTAGAGGTGGAAGAAAGGGAGACCATGCTCAAGAGAGCTGCCTTTGTCACATCTCCTCTGCTAGTTCTATCTTCATCCTCTTCCTTAAGTATTAGATGTAGTTTAGCCATTATCTGATGGATTGAAGAAGTACCTTTATGTGTATCATCACTACCATCTTTTCAGTAATAATAATGATAATAATAATAATAATGAGAAAGTTTTTGAAATCAGATTTCATTGCTTTTCATATTTTTGTTCTTAGTCCCCTTAAATAAGTTAGTTTAAATTTTCAAGTTCTCAGTACAGTGTTAAGGGATGAAAACTCAAAGCAGGCTGAATCAGAAATGTCTTCCTGTTTCAAATACTGACCTATTAATATAGAGCTTAAGCAAGTAAAACAAAGTATGTGCTTTACAACATACATTGTGATGTAGTTTCAGTGAAATCATCTGCCTTCCTGAGCTAAATATTTTGTGCAGAGAAAGTTCATTAGATTCTGGACTTACAGTAACATTGCATGTAACAGGCACTTTGCTGGTGATTGCTGAAGTTCAGCAGAACTTTGGTGAGAAGCAAATGTCAACCAAAAATGTCAGGACTGTGTGTACTGGGTCACTTCTGAATTTTAAGCGTTATCACAAGCTTTTATGAGACAAATTAATGACCTAGAACAGTAATACAACAAATTAGGAATCATCAGTCATAATCAGATCCAAAGGCCATTTATTCCAGCATTTTGTATCTCATAGGGCTGGTTCCAGTTCTTTCAGAGGAAGGTCAGAGAGACCACACAGTGACTTGTTTACAGAATATTCTGTCTTGGGGAATATTTATTTCTACAACCCTTTTAATTAGAAAAAACATAAGCATTTTTATTTCCTCCATTTATTTTTCTACACATCTCCTATCAGTCCTGAATATTCTTGGTAATTTTTGCTCTTTCTCCACTCATCCTAAAAAAGCAGGAACCTAGAGGTTTCTGTTCTCTCTTCCCTCCAACACAGTGTAACCTACAACGTTAACTTCCCTTCATTGGCTGCACATGTAATCAAAGACCTCCTTTATGAATATGTGGATTCTTCAAGTGAAAGCCATAGACTTATCATTGTCTTCTCTTTTCCCTTCCACCTTGCCTGCTGTAGTGCATGGAGATGACTGTGTGCAGATCTCACCCTTATTCTGTAAAGGGAAAGGACTCATGTTTCCAGAGTAGTATAATTTTCCAAATTAGTTCTTAGTAATTTGTAGACCAAGAGGCAGTAGGTGGCATCTGAAGGAGTTGGAATATTTCCCAGTCTAAGACATAGGAATAAGATCACAGGTTTGAGAGGCAGCATCCTTTCTTCCCTTGCTCTTATGGAGAGCTCTGGGGACAGTTGAGGTAACCTTTCATCTCCCTCCCCAAGAGCCAGCCATTTGGAATAAAAGGAGTGGCACATCTAAAGTCAACATAGCATAGCTGTAGGGATCCATAGGCATCTCCAGTGCCTGGCTTTGTGTAACCAATTAATTTGTTGTGCACACCACCAAAAATTACATGTCCTTTGGGACACCTGGAATGTTTTGCCCGTGGCCGGAAAAGCCTCTGCTCTGATCAGAACACTACCCCAGTGTACAGTAGCACTGTGGGTGAAGTACAAACTCACCAATACAGTTTGCAAAATTTTGAGGTGCATCAGGATGCAGAAATAGGTTCAGCAGCATGCAGAACAGCAAAGCAAAAGTTAGATATTTGGTCTCACAGGATGAATCGAAGAACTAGGAGAATGGGTTGTTTCTAACTGCCTTAAAATGCTGATAGGATGTTTGAATGCTGAACTTTTGGATTTTGAGGGGCAAACGTCCCCTTCGTAGGTGACCTTCTGGAAACTTCCCTTCTGGAGATTGGATCTTCAGAAGAGCCATATGGAAGGTGCGAGCTTTGAACGTTTCTTGGAAAGCTGCAGCTGGGGAAAGGTTAGAGAGAGGAAGCAAACAAAATAGATCCTCTCAAAGCTCTCTGATCTCACTTCCTCCACTTTTCTTTTTAATTAATAGCTTTGAAAATCTGGTTCTGTAAGGACACTTTTCACCCCTGCCTCTTTTCTTTGTATGATTTTGTGACTGGTTATCTTTTGTAGAATAAGAGCTCATGCCCTGAGATTATCTTTCAGCATCACTGAAACGTGAAAAATCAGGATAGCATAAAATAAGGGCATGAAAAATATCTTGGGGGGGAAAAAAGGGGGGGGTGGATGGGACTTGCAAGATTTTAATGCTTTTAATAGTTGGATCATTTTCTACAGAATCACAGATTAATGATTTTGACTGCTTTATTCTTGTCTTGCCATACCAGACATGAGGAATCAGTGAAATGCACCTGGCCAGTTTTGTATCTAGTTTGGCTTGCAGGTGGTAAAAATGCATTATCAGTGTTCTGTGGATATCTGTTTAGATCTTATTCTCGTTCTCATCTACTTTTTGCTGACAGATTCAACCTAAAAGCCAAAACTGTGCTTGAGGATGGATTCTGTTATCCTTGTGTACACATATGTGAAAAACTACAGACCTCTAGATGTGAAGAAGCTGCCAGCCAATACTCATAATCTAGCACTTTGCATCAGCAGTAAATGTAATTTTAAAATAATGGTTTAATTTGCTTCTTTAAAATTACATTTGCAGTCTCATTAGACTCCAGAGAAGTCTCAGGGTTGCCCAGAAAAATTGCTAAGTGACTACATAATGAATATTATGTCGGTTGGAACATAGGAGATGCTACAGTGATTTCTGTCAGACTCAATTTGGACAAGTCTATTTTTAATCTTGCAGTTTGACATATAGCCCTTAAAAAAACATGTATCTTTTACATGCTAATCCTCTGTTATGAGAATTGAATTCTAATGCACATCCTTGGAATAAGGAATTTATTCTTGCATGGATAGATCATTGTCAGCATGTACAAATGAAAAAGATAAGACTTTTGAAGCTTTTTTTTATGCTTATCTCACGATTGCTAATAACTTCATCAGCTAGTTTTAAATGAAAGTCCTTAACATACTAATGGTAAACAGAATTATAAGCTTTTTAAGAGAAGAATGGGATGTTCAGCCAAGAGAAGAAAACTGCAAACCTCTATTGTTCTTCATAGGAGCTATTTTGTAGAAGGGAAATCTTAATTTTGCATACTTTATGTTTGCTTATATGGGAGACATCTTTATGCAGCATACTTGACTCCGAGCTACAGGAGCCAGCCCTGCATTGTCCAAAGCCAGGTAGTGGAGTTGAGGTTTGTAAAACCCTGTGTGCAGTCCACAGAGCAACCTGCTAGTCTGTTTGTGCATATGACAAGCCAGGGTCGTTTTTGAACAGTAAAGTTGCTCCCATAGCTGATTAAAAATTCACCTCTCAGTGCTCCAGCTGCTAAAAGTTGGGCCTTTAGCCCAAACTAGTCACCAGTGGCCATACTGGAATGAAGATGGGAGAAGCTATTTAAAATATTGGAGCAAGTTGCCCAGAGAGGTGGTGGATGCACCATCCTTGGGGATATTCAAGGCCAGGCTGGACAGGGCTCTGAGCAACCTGATCTAGTGGAAGATGTCCCGGCACATTGCAGAGGAGCTGGACTAGGTGACCTTTGAAAGTAACTTCCAACCCGAACTGTTGTATGATTCTATTTGCAGCTGTCCCTCTGGTTACAGGAAGTGTCTAGAGAAGTACTTTAAGCTGTTATCAGGTAGCTCGAACTGAATCTCACCACCAAAGTCCTGTTAGGGTAGGTGCCGGAGATGATTGGCTGGACTAAGCCTCACAGCTGCAGTCTCTCACCTTGGCCCATTTGCAATGCACAGGCAACCGCCTCTGTGCTCCATCCCACAAACCTGCCGGCAGTGAGGGCAGCCTGCACTGGCAGCACTGGCTTCTGCCCCGAGGAGATTGTTACTGACGAGTTGATGCAGAGCTGCAGGCAGAAACAGCAACAGCAGTGTGCCCTCACTCCTTTGGTGTAATGGCTTGTGCTTACAGAGCACTTGCATGACACAGCTCTGCTTCCTCATGTGTTTCATGTCAAAAGAATTGCTTGATACCCTAGAGCAGCTGTGCCAGAAGCAGAGGCTGTTACCTTCCCAGGGCATAATGTGCTCCTTGCCCAGCACTGTCTGTCTTTAAGGCCCTTTGTGCAAGGTGACATAGCTCCAGCACATCCCATTGTCTGCAGTGGGGCTCAGCACTCTCCAGGGAGACAAGCATCCTGTCAAGCTGCAAGGGATGTAAATCCAGCTGAAAAATATACATGTATACTGGATAAATTAATTAGAAAATACCTATAAAATTAATTTAGCAAGTCACATGAAGTCAACTCTCTCGTCTTTTTTCCCTTATACCAGTATCCATTTTCCCTCCTACTACCTTCTGGCTGCAGCTATATGTTGAGTTTATGTATTTGCCTCCTCCATGAACAGCTTCCCTCCTCCCCCTCACCATTTTTGTAAAGAGCAGAGAGACATTCTGCTGTCCTTGTCTTCAGTCCTGACTGTTACCCACAGCTTCTAAGGAGCAGGAGAGGACAGTGATAAAACTGGTTAATTTTCATCCCCTTTTTTGTCATTTTTGCTGCAGCGCGGAGCCTGGCAGTGCTGCAGAAGCAGTGGGCTGGGGCTGGCCTCAGTGTAGCACATGTGCAAATCATATCCTCGAGTGAACTTTAATCTGGCTGGTACAGATAACGAAACACCCGCTTGACTCTGCAAGTGTGGGTGGTCTTTTGGGGGGGTATAGCTGATAATGAGGAGAGAAGCATTGTATTTCTATGACTGTTGTTACCCATCGTATCTAGACTAAAGCTCACACTGGTGCATCCAATTGCACTGCAATTAATGTCTTCATTTTCTTTGTGGATGCAGCCATTCAGCATTTCGTGCTTCTTTTGCATCTACAGGGTGATTTTCTTCTCCCCTTTTCAAATATTCCTTTGCCCTTTATATTTTGCAATAATTTTTTATTTATCAAGGAAGGATTTCTTTATGAATGTAATCTAATCTTTTTCTTAAGGACCACATTTATGTTCAGCATACATTTGCACTCTAACTTTTCGGTGAGACGTGTATTAGTGTTTTTTTGTCTCACAGAAAACATAAAACAAATTATGTAGTTGTACTAATAAAAAAGGGGAAAAATACAACATATAACAGCGTAAATGCATCATTAAATTAACCAGCATAAATAGTTAGATGTATCAGATGAAAATTAAAAATATGATTTTGAAATGTTGCACAGAGCTTTAAATAGAATAGATTTTTAAAGAAATACTTTATTGATTTTAGCACAATAAATAAAAATCCTTAGAAAAAGAGGAAAAAAAAAAAAAGATAAAAAAAGGGTGTGAACCTTTGGATTTTAAGTGTTCTGGATATATGGTACATATTCATGACAGGACTTTTTAATAACTTATGCAACTTAACTGAAGCAAGTGCTTAATTGGCTTGCAGCAATTCTGACTCAATTTCTCTTCATATCAGTCTGCATCTTAAATATATTAAATGATGTTTTGGGATACAGATGTGGATAAACAGTTTGAACATCAAGACTGCTGCTATCTGAATTACTGTGCCACATGCATGGTAGCTTAAGAAGAGGAGCCTTTTTGGCATCCCAGCCAAATCATTATAAAATCATATTTGCCATCACTTATACTGCTTCTGTTTCACATGGATATGTCTTTGGCATCCAACCAATCATCTTTCTGTTCTAGACTCAGTAAGCAAAACTCATTCTACATTAGTCTCTGCAACTCAGTATCCATGAACTGTCTAACCCTGCAGAAATAATAATAGAAATAATAATAATAAGCAACCCACAAAACTCAAGACACTGACCACTGAAACATTTCTTAGTGAGAAATTGAATGACTTTCTTGTTGGAACATTTATTTCTTAAAACTATTTCTGTCAATCTTTAGTTATTTAAAACATAGTAATAACAACATGTTCCATAACAAAAACTAAAGATGCTTTTAGACTGGATTAGATAGTCCAGTTCCAAAAAAGCACATAAGACTTAAAAGCAGTAATAATAGTGTTCAGGCATCTGAAAAAAAAAGTACCACTTACTTTTTAAATTACTGTTTTTCTTAAGGAACAATAATAAAACCAGTAATACTGAACTGAGAACAATATATAACATAGTGCTTGAAAATATGATATTCTTCAGAATTCAAGAGCTTTATCTCATTTATGAATGTATCTTCTCCTTCTTAATTTCTTTTTCTCTTTTGGCTGTATTACCTAGAGCTAAGATAAATTCTGTGAAGGAGTTTGACTTCTGACATAAAATAGTCCTATGTGAATGTTATGCATTATTAATAAAAGCTCAGGTAACTCTGAAACAAGACGATCCGAAAGCATTTAACGTTTAACCAGCAAGTTTTATCTGATGTTCTGCTTTTTGAAAAGCACTAAGGAAAAGAAAAATTTAATAGCTGCAGGAATGAGGATGCATGTGAATGTCTGACTTTTCATTAATACATACACAATGCCCTAACCTGAAAGTGGAAATGTCAGTGCTGTATAGATTCCGAATAGCAGCTGTAATGATTTCTAATGCTTCAGTCAAATGAAAATGAAGCTCTGATCATAAAAGATTATGGCTAATTTGTCACATAATGAAAGTACGTTTAATATTTTCTCACCTCTAATGATCTTTCATCTTTAATATGTAACTCCCATAGATCTCTTTTGCAATCTTACTGATATAGGCGTAGCTCCTCTACATTTCTGATATCTTAAACTTTTATTTCAGTTCCTTATTTTTTAAGGTGAGGAATAGCAAGTTTATACCAGTGAATTAAATTATTTTAAGTCATTGTCATAATTACTTATTCAAAATATTTGGCATTAGATAATGCATTTTATTGACTTGCTGTTGTGTATTGATCTGCCATACTTTTGTTTTGTATTGAACTGCCATACTATCTAGATTGATCAACCTTCACTGCAAGGTACTGCACCAGCATATACAGTAAATCTACTCTCTGTCCAGTGTATATCCATCTATGACCAAAATTGGGTAGAGGGAGACTGTTGAAAGATTAGAAGAACTAGCAAAGTGATGTTTGCATTATATTAATATCAGTATATCTACTGCCTAATTTTTGTCAAGAGTTGATAGGCAAAGCACCAATAGAGGCAGGGTTTCATTGTGGAAGGCAGCAGTGTTGCTTTGTCTGTTGCCAGAAAATGCTGTAACCGTCACAGCAAGTGCATTTCTCTTCACATTCTTTCATGTCATTGTTAAGTAGTTACTAGTCAGTCCATCTTTCGTTTTGTGGTTTGTGGTAGCAGAGCTGCACCTTGCTTGTTTGATCACCAGCGCAGTTTAACCAGGGCATCGAGTTAAATTTCTCTGAAATTCACTATTATATGTGTCATGAAGCTTGTGTAGATTATTATGCTAACTTTATGGCATTTGCTGAAGAAAGACAATAGCTGGTCATGTATAAACTCTGTTTTATTGAAGTTTCTGACCACTCTGGTACTGGTAGACACTGTTCATACACTGCTCCAGAGCTGTGCAGCTCATGTCTCTAGATTTTTCAATCTGATAGAATCTAGAATAGCTTGTGTTGGAAAGGACTTTCAAAGACCATCTAGTCCAAACCCTCTGCAATGAGCCAGGACATCTTCAACTAGATCAGGCTGCTCAGAACCACATCCAACCTGGCCTTGAAAGCCTCTGTGTACTGGAAACCTGATTTAGTGTATTGCAAAACCATCACTGTAGCTGTTGGCCTTTTGCCACTGAAATTTTCCCTGATATGTGTGACTGTTCAAAGAATTATTATTTGACTTTTATTCTTTTTTTTCCCCATTGTCCAAAAGTCCTCACCAAGAGCATGCTGTTCTGGCACTTAAAACAAAAAGAAGTAGCTCAGCATAGAAGAAATTAAAACTTTCCCTTCCCATGGGGTATGAGAGCTCTTCTGCAGACAAACTAGAGGGAAAAAAAAAATGAAGGATGACTGATATTTTCTAAGATAGCATCACCAAAACAATACATTAAAAATAAACCATTAGAAGAAGAAATTTCTTTCCTAAGTGAAAATTTATATGGTGTCTCTTTGGAAGAAAAATAAAAAAGAAACAAGCAAGGCTTGATTATGTGAATATTGGAGTTACATTTGCTCTCTGAAACATACCTCAATTGCTAGACCATAATTTCAATCTTTCTTTTGCACAGAGATGAGTGAACGGAATAGCACAAATTTTCAGGGTTTGGAAAGCTACCTCGTTATTTTCTTCAGTCATCTAAGCTACATTATTTTGTCTGTTTCCACTACTGAAGTAAAAATTCAAGTGGCTATGTGACTGCAGCAAGATGTCTAAGCAACTGCTGGAGATTCAATAATGCACAAGAAAGCCTCTCATTCTAATTCAGATAATGTGGGACCTATACAAAAATGCACTCAAGGTGTTGTAGTCCTTTTCTTTCCCTCTCCTAGGTAAATGAAACCAGTTTGAACATCCAGATGTATTTACAGAAAATTAGAAAACAAGAAGCCTTTCTCAAATTAGATTTTGCTGTGACCATGAATGTGACTGCAACTGAGCTATGGTGGCTCAGGTTTTGAGGGTTAAAGTTAAGAAATGATGGAGTAATCAAAGTAGATGTCATAATCATTGGTAGCCGTAGCAGAGAATTGGCTCATGCCACTATTTCAAAGCATAATCTTTCATGTCAGCACTGGGTTGGATTTTGTGGAAAGGTTAGAATCTACCATGTTGTCCATTTGGTTCTGCAACCTTGATGTTTCAGGACAGTCCAAGTTCCTGGAAGTCCTCAGTAAGTACATTAGTGCAAAAGATAAGTGATCTCAAGTTAAATGCATAAGTTTAACTTACTTGAATCATGGTTGCAGTTGCCAGCCATTGCAAGCTTCTGCATGTGGACAATGCAGAATGTGAAAACAGCATTGCACTGAGCTCACTCTGTCTGAAAAGCCTGGCTTAAAATGCTTAGAAGTCACTGCAGTCTGATGGAAACAACGTAGTCTGACAAATAAAGAAGAAAATTTTCAAGACAGTAGAACTCCCCTTTTCATGGTAAAACCACGTTGTTCTGTAAATAGATTACTTTGATAGTATTATATAGCAGATCCATAGCACCATTCCTGAAGACCAATAGACATCTTGGAGCTGGCTTATATTATACTTTGTTCAGTAGACTTTGAGAATTAACTTCTCCTCAGAGCTTCTGAGGCTTCGGCAGTTAATGATAGGAAAACTAGCACTGAAACGTTGGCCTCATGAGTGACCTGAGAGACCAGTATTATCCTGCTTTATCTGTCTTTGAACCTTTAAAACTAATGTGCAGAAAGACTAATTAGAAGAGGACAGCAGAACAATTAATTAATAGGGGAGTAAGCTCTATCCTTTTCTCCTTGGCAATATGGCATCTTCATGCAGCATGAAGTAATTTATGCTGTGATCGTGTGGCAGTAGCATGCTAACAGTTGGAATTGGTGAAAGTCTCGGTCTATCAGATATGCACACCCACCTGGCTCTCCGTTTTCACACTGGCCAAAATGAGCACATACTGATTCTGTTGGAGTAGATAACTCTGTGTTAGTAACTCCTGGTTCATCTTCTACTCTGTTTTGAGTTTTAACTCCTCTCAGGGGCTGAGGGACACCAGCAAGCAGGAAAATGGTTGCCTAAGGGAGGTGGCCCAATCAATGAAGAGTTTTCTGCACATTGCTGATATTAAGAGTTGCACTCCAGAATTAATTGAGGGTAAATGTAGTAAGAAGGAGCTGGTAAGACACTGTCTGGCAGAGGACTGCAAGTAACACTGTTCAGCAGTTGTGTAATGCTGCTGTTGATATTCAAGCAGCCTTACCAATGCACTCTTTTACAGCATGCACAGGTATTTGCTGTTTGACTACCATTTCAGTGACTCGTTACAAAGATAATAGCCTTAAAGTTGAGAATATAATCAACTGGAAAACTTTGGGTATTTGTGCAGAGGAGGATTATTTTGGCTAGAGGTAAATATAGGTCTTCATAAAGCACTGAAAATCAAGAACAGCTTCTTTATAGGGCTCACCTTGCCACAGTGCTGATAAAGGAGAAGACAGGGAATTTGGTGTATATGAAAGCTTGACAGATGGACATCCTTATAGAATGAGAGGCTTTTTTATTCTCAAAGCCTTTACTGCAGAGGCATCTGAAATCGCATCTCCTGTATGAAAGCCTAGCAGTGTGCCACAGCCATGATATGAAGGGACCACTTCTATCAGAGGAAGCAAGCATAATTCAGCCTGCAGACAGGCTTGCTCCTGGGCCCCTTATGGAGACTGCCAACAAAGGTTCCAATTAGTACCAGCTGCAGGCTGTGACAGTTTTAAAAATTGACTTTCACACCATGCCAGACCTTTAAAAAAGCGAACATTTATATAAAGTACTATTTGCTTTGACAGTAATTTTCTGTATGGTATTATTGAAGTTATTTATGTTCAAATCAGAGTATCTTTTCTCTCAGCTCTGTTTCGGCTACTGTTTGATCCTGCAGTGCAGTAATAATCTTGTGCTTATATGGTTTATATTTTATGTGGCAGTGGTCATTTCAAGCATCCATTACTTGCAGAGTTTTTAGAGCTTAGACATTTGAGCAGTAATGCTATAAAATTCCCAGACTCTTGTGCAGATTGCTTCTGCCACAGCAAGTCCTCACATATTTAGTGGCAAACTTAAATTTTAAGGACCTCGTGAAGCAGCAGGGCTATGCAAATTAAACTGTAGGGTTCAGAAGTTCACAAGTTGAAGTTGCTTTGTTGTCAAGAGTATTTCACTGCATTGATAGTGTGGCTAAGGGCAGGTAATACTGTTAACAGCAGTAAAAGAAGCATCTACTGTATTTCCAAATGCGATCCCTCTGTCTTTTGAGGCCACAGATTTCAATACACTTTCCCTTGTCTCCAGAACTAAAACCTGAATGCCATGGGCTTTGTGTCCTATGCTCTGTCATCCCCAGAAAAAACAGCATCTAGCCTCATGTTCCTATTTATCTCTTAGGTTGTTCCTCCTGTTTCTGCCCCCAAAATCAAGGCCTTGGCCTCATGTTCCATCTTCTCTATCTATATACCATGCAATGTTACCCTTCCTCCCCAGTCTGGGATCTCACACTTCACCATTGTAGTAGTATACCTTATTTCGTGAGCATCTTGCTACGTTTTTTGCCTGTTGCACTCCTGCTACTGTCTTTTGAGATGGAGTTTGGGATGTAATGCCACATGTGGCATACCCTGCCTTGTTTGTGTAGCATGATGGCAGGAACGTCCATCTCTAGTTGTGTACAGGATCTTCTGAGAGGCTTCCAAATGTCAGTGCAGGCAGCTGGACAGGCAGATGAACTGCCACTCTTCAAAGCAGTTCTTGCACCATTTATTGACAATCTCTTGAGAAAGTATAATTTTCTGTGACTGGAAAATATCCTCCTAGGCTTGGAGAGGTCAGATTCTTCACCTGCTGCGAAGACAACATTCATCTATGGGGAGATGGAATCAAGAGGCCAAAGTGATCTGCCTGCAGCTTCCAGCCTAGTTTAATCTATTCTACTTCTCAGTTAGAAACTACTGAGTCATGGAAATGTTGCCTGTAGTTTGTGTCCTGGAGTGTTATCTTTGGAAACAGAAAGGGAAGAGCCATGGCTCTTGCTAGAGGAATCTTAGCATGTGTGTATGTGTGTTTGCACAGCACTGCTTCTCCTGTGAAAAAATAGTCTGTGGAAAGGCACAGTCTTCTTAAAAGCTCTCTCACCCCATCCCTCTGCATTGTTCCATGGGTGTCTGTCTGCTGGCTTATTAAAGCTCCCCTAGTTCACTCACGCAGGTTTACATCACTGGAAGACACTGGTGGAGGGGGCTATGTGATAACCACAGAGGATGTGGTAATGCTGGGTTAAGATGGGTATACTCTGTCCCATCAAGGTCCTTCCAAGATGTCTCCAGCACTGGAAATAAATGTAGGTGGATCTCTGGGGCAAACTGTTCTTTTCGGAGCAATCCCAGGCACAGCTACAGGTTGGGCAGAGAAGAGATTCAGAGCAGCCCTGCGGAGAAGTATTTGGGGGTGGTCGATGAGAAAATGAACATGAGCCGGCTTCAGTGTGCGCTTGCAGCCCAAAAAGCAACCGTATCCTGGGCTGCATCAAAAGGAGCGTGACCAGCAGGTCCAAGGAGGTGATCCTGCCCCTCTACTCT
>JBCJKH010060263.1:38458-51822 GCA_039877255.1 Loriculus beryllinus | reverse complement strand
CCACTGTCCATGTCAGTGACAAAGATGTTGAACAAGACCGGTCCCAACACTGATCCCTGAGGGACACCACTCGTTACCGGTCTCCAACTGGACATTGAGCTGTTGACCACAGCTCTTTGCGTGTGGCCATCCAACCAGTTCTTTATCCATCAAGTAGTCCATCTATCAAACTGATGTCTCTCCAATTTTTGAGACAAGGATGTCATGTGGGACAGTGTCGAACCCTTATCATGATCCAGGTTATGTTTGAGAGCTGTTCACTGCTAACTCACAAGGATGTGCTACTTTCTGGTTTCCTGTGTCAAGGAGGAGGGGCCTCTGTGTGAGAAGTCTGGAGGGGGAGAACAGTGCTGGAGGAGATCACTTGTGGGGAAGCTGTGACCACAAGAGCACACACAAGCACATAGCCTAATTTATGGCAGACTGGACTAGAGCTCAGGCAGTGGATGAAGTCCTCAACAGGCTTGAGTGGAGGAGGCAAAGGCTTTCAGGGAAATACAGAGTTCCTTTTCTGTGATCCCTGCTGCAGATGGGCCCGGGTCTCTAGAAATGCCTACTGCATTTGTGTCAAGCTAGATCTTAACATTTGTCTGTTTCTGGAACCAGACACATCTCGGTCTGCTGTGCAGCAGGTCCTCTCCGTGGTCCATAGGTTTTTCTGGCAGATGTAGTGATGGTTGCTACCACTGCAGAAGAAAACACTGTTCAAAGAACTGACCTAGGGTTTTTTCAGAGGTGGAGATTTCATGGTCTTGCAAGGGCACAGGCTCAAGCTAGTTTTCCAGGCAGATGGTGAAGTATCAGGAAATTTCACACCTGTGCCATAGCAAAAGCTTCTGTGGTGCTACAGTTTGTTAATGGCTCTTTGCTCCAATGACAGTTTGGTGCCTACAGGGTCATACTGCAGGATATTATTTGGCTGTAAATGTTAATACAAAAGACCCCATTTTCCAGCCTTACAGTTTCCAGCAGCTTTCTTCATCTCTCTTCCTTGTATAGTCTAATGCCTATGAATCACTCATGTGATTTGCCTGTTTCTCTGAAGATAAATAGGCTGGGGGCACTTTGGTGTTTGCAGTGCGATAATGTGGCAATCCATGTTTCCTCCTGCCAGGGTTTCCACTTAGTAAAACCTTTCTCTCATACATATACCTGTTCAGTATGATACAGGGTAAATACAATTTACTGGTCAGTCACAGGATGTGAGAGAACAGGTTTTACCATGTGCAACATGAGTTCAAGCAGGAATACATATAATGCTGGTAAAATGTACAGTCCAGTTCAATACTGTGTAGGCTTTGCACAGAATTATGCGTCATAAGTCTTACCAGTGGCTGAAGGGAGCTTTTTTTTTTCCCCACTAAGCAGGCACCACAGCTGTGAGGTGTCCATGCAGGTAGTTCAAACATCAGTTCTTACCAGAGATTGCAGGTGAAGTGAGGCTCAGGCTTGTTGCCTCTGCAAACTGAAGTACTCCCAGAGGAGGTCAGAGAGGTGCCAGGCAAGTAGCTTGTCACAAGACAGGCTTAATACACCAAAGATTTAGGATGTACCATGAAAGGATGGCAAAGTCACTTTCTTTACATTAGTATGTGCTGAACTCATGGAACAGTCTTTGAGAGACATGTAAGTGATACACCCCATTTGTCTATGCAGCAGGGGCAATGGTACCTATTTCTGTCTCTGAACCACAGTTTTGGCAGCCACCTCAGGAGAGGTGGACAGAGCCAGAAATTCACCACTACTTCATTATAACGAAGAAGCTGACAGGTTAACACCACATTGTTTGCTATGTTAGCACAACTTACGCATTGCCTGCGTGAACTAAGGGGTAAACTACTAATTAACCACCCCTCTCATCCCATGCTCTGCCTAGTCATGGTGACGTTACCCCGCTACAGCCACGCCGCTCCCGCAGTCGGTCTAGCTGCAGTACCGACCTCTGGCACGGCACGGCAGCACATGTTACTACAGCTCCCGGCCGGGGCTGGCGGCGAAGCCCCTTCTGCCGAGACAGGACTGCTGCATGGGGCCGGGCCGGTATCCCACAGCGGCTCCCGGCGGGTCCTGGCGAACCCTCCTCATTTCCGGGGGTTTCCCTGGCACGGATCAGGACAAGCAGGAGACGGGCGGTTGCTCTGATTTACCTCTAAAAGAAGCCTGCGGGGCAAAGGGAACGTGGTTTAAATCACGGGAACCCGTGGCGGATGGCTACTGTAATCAGGAGGCCTGTAACCGGGACCCGCCCCGCTCTCCCAGGTTCCCTGCCCGGCACCCGGCAACCAAAGCGACCAGCTGAGCCCCCAAAAAGTTCCGGGGAATCTGAACTTTATGCCGTTTCCCTTGCCCCCATCAAAACCAACCCGGTCCTAACAAGGTTTAGTTTTTCCTAGAGGCTTTCTGAGCCAGGTTTTAAACAGTGTGTCTTGTACTCCAGGGCACAGAATTTTACTGCTTCAGAAACCACATTTCTCTCACAGTTCTCCATTAGGTTAATTGATGCCACGTTACTAGATTTCTGGATTTAATTACATCTATTTACAAGTATATTTAGAGCTAGTATGAAGAGGCCACAACTCGTTCCAGTTGGATTCTAGTTATGCAAACAGGGATGAATTGGTTGTCACAGGAATGAAATGAAAGGAGCAAGGGGAGTTGAAGGGTTAGGAAAACAGTTGCTTTTTAGGATGCAATTTAAGCGGGAACTGAAGTACATGCTTTAGTCCATCCCTATTCAGGCCCACATTCAGAAAAGCAATTAGTCACTTAATTAACTTCAAGCACACGGGCTGTTAAGCATGTGTCTAAGTGGTTTGCTGAAAACAGATAGCATTATAAGCATGCTTAAAATTAAGTACATACGCTCATCTAATTTCCTTGCCAGCTAAGGAGACTTTGCAATAATGGACCGAATGCAGCAGTAACAGAATAACATAATTCGGAATTACAGCAAGGTCAGACTTGGTCTGTGGATTTTTGTCCTTTGAGATAAGGAGGAATTAAGCTTGCAAGCAAATAAGAAATCAGACAGATATTGCGAAGTACCACCGCTGCACACTGAAATGGCATTGTGGGTAGGGTATGTACAGATATTTATGAGCGCAGAATATATCTTTTGCATCTCATTAACATTCTCAGGATTGTCTCTTAAAATTTTTCTTCTTCAGTACAGAAGGAAGAAATCCAAATGGGAATGTTTCTGTTAATTTTTTTTTTTTTTAAAAATGTAGCTGCTTGGGTTTTATGTTTTTAGTGCTTAGAAGAGCTTACATTTCAAAGAAAAATTGCTCAAAATCAGAGAGAAGAGTTTTCCTAAGAAAGATATTAAAGGCAATAATTTTTTTTTTTCATCAAAGCTTGTAATTTCTCTCCAGATTGTTCTGGGAGAAACAGATATTTTTATTTACTGAAACAGGCATTCCATTAAAAACAAAATAAACCCACATTAATTTTCCTTAAATCCTATTTTTTACTTCTACTAATTAATAACCAGAAAGAAGAAAAAATAAGAGCACTGGAACACACTGTCCCTTTTGCCTTCTCATCCTAATTTGGGCATTGCAACCCCCGGAAGAGCTTTGACAAGAAAAAAAAAATCCCAATTCACAAATCAAAATGAGGTCAGTTGAGGCGGAGGATCCTGTGTATTTTCTAAAATTATGTGGATACCTCCAGGCGCTTATGAAAAACGATCCCAGTTCCTGAAAACGTAACGAGTGTTAGCATGGGTGTACATGCTCACCTGGGAGCTGGGGTGCAACTGCTTCAATGCCTGCCTCTATCCCTGCAAAAGCTTGTCCCATGGCTGCCCGGGACTGGGGAATGCACAGGGAAAGGGTTGTTGAGCTCTTGGCTGTGAGGGCCACGCAATCCCTCTGCAGCACTGGGGCTCAGGGCTGACAGAAGCCCATGGCCATGCCAGGACTTGGAGCATGTGGACAGGAGGGTGGGCACTTTCCTGCTCTCTGTTGGAGGCAGGGTCTGACCCATTGGAATTCTCCCCACAGGGGTGACTATAAGATGAAGGGGCCGGGGTTTATTTCTGCCCCCTCACCTGAGGTCTCCTGACAAGGAGAAGGAGGTGGCCCTGTGGCCAGGGGCTATGTGGCATAAGGGTACCATCAGAGCCTATACAGCTACAGAGGAAACAAAGCAAGGGTCAAGAGGGAGAGACTAAATTCATGGAAACCCCACCTGGCTCACAGAGACACCGAAATGAAAACTGCTCAGTAATGTTTGCCATTTTGTTGGCTTTCACTCCGCCTCCACAGCTCTCACAGTATTTTATCAAACTGCTATGAGACCTGTGAGGTCTCTGATGAACTTTGTTTCAAACACATTATCCCACCTTGATTATGGCCAGTCATCTGACATTTAGATCTGACAAATAGCTTTGGCTAAAATTAGTTCTTCTGGCAATTTGCAGCTATGTCAGAAGGCACCTCTGATAGCAGAGCTGAGTATGTTCCCCCCTGGGGCAGATGCTTCAGCTCCTCAGCATGGAGCTTTGACCTCTGCTGAGATGGATCTTCATGTACATCTTCAGCAAATGAAAATAATGTATGTATTTTGTTGGAATATCAGAAACTGGAGAGGGACTTCTTACAAGGGCATGTAGCGACAGCACAAGTGGGAATGGCTTTAAGCTGAAAGAGGGGAGACTTAGACTAGATATTAGAAGGAAGTTCCTCACTATGAGGGTGTTGAGACACTGAAACAGGTTACTCAGAGAAGCTGTGGCTGCCCCATCCCTGGCAGGGTTCAAGGCCAGGTTGTATGGGGCTTTGAGCAATCTGGTCTAGCGGGAGGTGTTCCTGCCCATGGCAGTGAGGTTGGAACTGGATGATATGTAAGGTCTCTTCCAACTCAAACCATCCTGATTCTATGAAACTAAATGCTGATATACTCAGTCTCATATCTGGAAAAAAAAAAAAAATCACATTTTACCCCACTAGTGTCTATGTTATCTGTTTTAGCAAATCCCTGATTGTAAGAACACAGATACTGCAACTCATAACTTTCAAAGATCTAAGACAATTATTTCCCAAGGCTGCTGAGACTTTGGTCATAGACCTTTGTAGCCTTTTATTAACACATTATGAGATTTTGCTATCAAGTGTAACTTGTGATATTAATAAATGTAACCATAGTTCCAAAGACAGACCATGACTGGGGGAAGGCTAATTTGCTCATACCTATTAACTGTCAACACAGTACAACAACAAACTCAGTGTCTGAGTCTCATCTGCCTTACCACTGCCTTCAGACTCACGAATCTGAACAGGCAGGTCAAGAACTGGGTCCTACCACTGTGATTCCTGGCCTTGCTACCAGCAACGAGATCAGACTGTTAGCAGGTTGCCCAGATTTACAGATCTCTGCTGCCACTTTACACTATCCATGGGCACACAGGAAGGTCTAAACTGCATGAGGCACCCACAGAAGGTAGAAGTGCTTGCCAGTGGCATTCACATTCATTGTTAGCATGATTATTTAGGTCACAAATCCCAAACATTAACAACGGTTCAATGTCCATGTTGTCCCAGTTGGTCATACTTGGTATACCCTGTGGTCACTTAACACTGTGCATTCACCTGCAAAGTCAGATAATTCCACGATTCCTGAGACTTATTGTAATACTACCTTGGATTCTAAGGAGATTTCCAGGCCTGCTGAACATTTCCACAAACTTCTATGGAAAGTACAAGGTTCAAAAATCAAGGGAACAAACATCATTCTAGTCCAAAAATTACTCAAAAGTATGTTTTCTTTTGTTAATGAATAACATGAGAAGCTTTTCCTTCTCAGATGGTAAGCAAAGAAGTTAGAAAGCATAGGAGATCTAATCGTAGCTCTGAATAGTCCAAAGATGAGTTCAAAAGTCTGACAGTTCTGATTATATTGTCTTCCATTTCTTCTCTGCATTCCCTGGGAAATTCTTCGGATCATCCCCTTGCCTGAAAAATACCATGTTTCTGGTGGCACCAAAAGTGGAAGTTGTGTTTTAGTAGGAAAACCAGTTTGTGGTTTATTTAATACAATAGTGGTCATGTCTGTGGTTGGTCTACAAGGCCACCTTGAGTCAAAAGGATTTTTGCATATATTTTTCATGTAGGTCTCAGCCACGCACACACAGACACAAAGACACACATGTATGTTCCTTCTTGAACTTACTTCTTCTGCAAGGCAGGGGCTGTCAAGAGTTTGCAGCTTTCATGAAAATACGATCATTTAGTGCTATCAAAACATATTTATGTTTAGACTAACAAGATAGATTTATAACCAGAGCATGTTTATAAAATATTCTTTACAAGGAAAAGAGGTTCCCAACAGGTCCTTAAAACTTTTTGTATGTTCTTCCTCTGATGATGGTAATGGGGGAATCCAGGAGACAAGCAATTGCCTTTTCCCCTTTAAGTTGTGAAATCTATTAGAGAATTTCAACAATGTGAAAAAAAACCCTGACTGTCTCTAAGGAAAGTGCTGAAACAGAGGCTGTGTTTTCATCATCTTGTAAACCTAGCTAAAAGCACTCAATATTGAAATACTACCACGGGTCTGCAGCTCAAGTGAAAAGGAGTGGCACAAAGATACAGGACAAAAGGTTTTTTTCTTTCTTTTTGAAAGAGTTTAGAATGTAAAGAAGAAAAGCATATTCTCTCTTCTAAGCTTCTTCATTTTTTTTTTTTTCCTATAGAGAGAACAAGGGAAAATATTCAGTCTCTTTGTTTGTTTCTTATAAGAAAAGAGAGAATATGAAAGCTGTGTTAATGACCCAACCTGAAGGACATGGATTTGTGATTGAATGGATCTGCTTTGCTGGGTCTTAACAGAAATTGCTTGATTCTTCATTATGGACTACTAGGACTACTATACTGAATCACAACAAAATTATGATGAATGCAGTTTTTCATGTAACAAAATATATTAATTCTTTTAAATTTTACCTCTTTTAACAACTGTGAAGAAGTCTTGGAACCTTTCTAGATGTGAGACTTTAAAGAAGTATACTATGTAGATACTTTTTAGTCTGAGGGATGTTCAGAGGGCTGTATGTTAAAGCAGAAGGCCTTTACCACTTCACATGTGGTTATTTCATCCCCTGACCCTTTCCGTCCGTGTGACAGACCCACACAGAGAATGTCCCTGGTGGCTCATGGTGAGTCTCGTGGAAGGTTAAATAGGTGTAAGTTACACTTTTTTGTCCTTTAGTATCTTCAGGAGAAATCATGCTTAAATTTGTGCTGCTATTTTTGTGAGAGTTGTTTGCAATGGAAAGAGGAGTTTACCGTGTACTTTTGTGCTCTACTGTAGACATAAAAGGAAGTATCAAACTTCTACTGCTTATTGGCAAACTAGAAATAGAACTATTGAAGGGGAAGTCCAAGACACTTCTTCCCCTCCTTTCAAAGTCATTACTTGATACCCTGCATGAACAAATGGTCTTTAGACAGACAGTCAGTGATTTACCCAATACTGAAAGCATGTATCCCCAGTGTGCTCACAGCAAAGTCACAAAAACTGGTGCATATTTTGTAGTGGTACCCTGCAGTGCCAGAAGACTGAACTTTGAACTCTTCATGTTCCTGCTTTCTGAAAGCTCAGCTTTTAAGAAACACATGGTTCTTCCTACACCTTTTCCAGTTCTGATTCTACCAAGGGAAAAAAAAAAAATAATCATTATCTTTGCTCTCCTGTACAGCAGAGTGTTTTAAATGAAACCATTCTGCCAAGTCCTTTTTATGTAACTGAATTGGAGCTACATAATATAAACAAATAGCTATTGCCATATCCTGAAATCTCTACAGCTCTAAGCAGGTTCAGTCCTGCCATCTCACACTGAGACAGGTGATCTTCACTCTTCTTGGCACACAGAGGTGCATGGGAGCAGAGTTACTCATGAGCCTACACTCATGCCAGGCTGAAATGGGTGACAAAACTTCCGGGGATTGCAGCAAGGCAGTGTGAAACTCTAAACAGCCGGTGAGGTGATATTATCTATGACCATAGGGCAACCACAGCAGTGGGAGATAAGAAGCATTCCTAAGGCTGTAACCGTTCACCATGATGGTTAAAAAGGAAAAGGAAGAAAATTATTATACATCTGGAGAAGAACTGAGTGAGACTGCCAAAGTGCAGGCACAGAAAATCCTTCAGATTCTGACAAGCAAATGCTGGGGTATGAGTCCCTACTAAGTGTGCAGGAGTAAGTGTGTATTTACTGCCCTGTTGCCCCAGCTCACAGCTGGTTTATTAGCTTTTATTTCCTGGCATGCTAGCTTAAGCCAGGAAAGTAGAGGTACAGACATCTCTGCATGGTGAGAGAAAGAGGGAAGATGGTGTTAAACCACCACAGTTGGTAGTGTGAGTCACAGACCTGTGGGTCCTGATAGCCATCCACCTTTGCATGCCGTAAATGAACTCTGAATTTAATGCTTCCTTTTCTGATTTGCATAACCAAAAGGATTAAGGGCAGCACTGGGGATGGAGAGCAGGCATTAGTCTTCTCATGGATCTGCAAATAGAGAAGTTAACTGCTTCAAAATAATCTGCTGGTATTAGACTGGGGATATGAAACTCCCCAAACCCCTCTTCTCTTTTTTCCCACAGCCTTTGGGATTACATTCTGCCCCAGTGTGCTACCAGAGAAAGCCACCTCTTCTCCAAGGTGGGCACTCTTATGTACTCTTATGCCATGGTCAGTGGTTGCTCTGAAGCTTACGCAAAAAAGGCTTCGCATAACATAGTGCTTTGCATAAAGGCATTTGATAACATAGTGCTTTCTTGTGTTTTATGCTGTACCCATGTCATATGTATTAGTTCTGAGGTTTCTAGGAAAAACAACTGTCAATAGCAAACATCCCAGCACACTGGGAGGCACTCTGGCTCTTCTGCACCAGGAGGTAAGAGTTCAGCATGGAAAAGGGCTGGGTTGGTTAATACCTGCAAGCAGCTTGGGAGGGGTTACTTGCAGACTTCTGAGGAGTTTCTGAGTTGCACTTTTTTGATGGTGGGAGACAAGCTGGAAGACTTTTAGTTTTCTAAAGCTGTCACAATGCTGGTAAGGTTCAGTTGGCACAAAAGGCTTCAGAAAGCTCCTGAAGGAGCTCTGGGCTTTCCTGCTCTCATCTGGGAGCTTGCCCTGTAAGTGGACTCCTTAACTTTCAGTAAAAATGCAGCCATCTTGACATCTTCTGAGTCTGAATTCAGTATCTGACATAAGGATTTGGCTTTAAAGTCACTTCAGAAACAGACTGGGAAACCAGTATGGAGCCTGGAAGTCTTAAGCGCTGATCCTGGGAGCTCTCTCTGCAGAGGATGAAGGCAATGGCTTATTGTATCATCTGGTGTCTCCCTGGTGCTCATGTTGAACTTGTTCAGAGGAATTACAGTTACTCAGGGTGGGTAGGAACAATGCTTAACTCGTCCTGACCAAACTATTGTCCAGTCTAAAATAATGATGTTACTTAGCAAGAAACTACTATCTGAAAACAAACTATTGGCAAACTAAAAGTGCCTTTCCTATTTCTGCATCAAATCCAAAGTTATACTGCTATGTCACGACCTAGCTTCCTCAGCTAGCATGTGTACTTTGATGCTGTTTTGGGCTGTTGCTTAGACAGTCAAAAGTTTGTGTGGAGGCTTGTGTTTCCTAACAGCATTTTCCTTATTTCTGTTTCTTTCCATATGTCATCCAGACAGAGAACAGAAAGATCAATGGGCAATCACAGAGTGTTTTTCACAGCTGAAATCTGGCTGATGAGTTGATTCTGTGTTCAGCAAGAGGTTCCCCAAGCTACTCCAGGAGTTGCTGGTAGCTGGCAGAAGCCGGCTGAGGCAAATCAGAGCAGCAAGTGGCAATTTAGAGGCAGGGATGAGAGCAGTGAGTGCTGGCCAGGTGCTCAGGAAAGCCACTTTGCAACTGCACAGGCAGCCAACACTGCTTGCTCAGCTTGCACTGCTTCTAGGGATGCCTGCAGAACCCTGTGGCCAGGATCCAAGGCCCACATTTGAGTACATTTCTGTGCCATACAGCATGTGCAAGGCCATGGATGTAGAGGCAAGAGCTGAAGATTCATGCCATGGGGATGAGCTGGGAAGGAGGTAATGTGAGAACTCTTGAAAACTAGCCCCATCCACCCACATGGCTTTGGTCATAGCTTGGGGTTGAGGCAGCTGCTCCTTGTGAAGCATCAGAGAAGCAACAGTCTCAGACCTTCATTTCAACAGGCTGGAAAGAGTAGGAATTAAATAATTTCTCCCTTTCTCCCTGAACCTCTAGAAAATTCACTTAATTCACCTTTGCTCATTCTTCTGCTCCTCATGCCTTCATTCAACAAAGACACTTTCAGGCTTATTTGGAAGCCTGTTGAGTGAAAATGTTTTAAAAATCCTTACAGCTCTTTTCCTCACCCAGGCTGGGGTGATTGAGGGTGACACAAAACTGCCCAGAAGGGGTGGTTGAAAAGGCTGTAGGAATGCAGGATGGCTGCTGCCTGCATGTGCATGACAACAAAACACGATTTTCCCCCAGTTCTGAGAATTTCCGAGCCAGCTTTGAAGGCAACTGACTGGTCTGACCATTTCACCTAGATCACAGGCTTTTACTGTCTTCACTTTTTTTAGAAAAAATTATATTTTCTCTAGGCCAGACACAGACAAAAGGTCAGCTGTGATCCTAGTGCAGCAAAAGAGTTGATGAAGCTGCCGTTGCATCCCCCGTGTCTAAAATGACTTGTGGTCAAAGGTGCTCACTTTTGAGTCTGTCCTGTTACAATATGGTGGACATATCTATATGAAAATAGTTTTGCTTTGGTAGCACGTCCTGTTAGCAGGATCGTGGGGGAGAACCATAAAACATTTTCTTTCTCTTTGATATTTGTGACTGTGGAATATCTCCGCTATAGGCAGTAAAATAATAATAGTAATGTTGAGCATGTAGCAAACAGACAGCAAACCTGAGGTTTCTCGCTACAGGCTATGTGGGCTTGCAAAACTCAGCCAGACATGTTTGGCCAGCACCTGCACGCTTGCTTTGTTGTTGTTGCTGGTGTAGAAGGAGTCAATCACACTTGCAGAGAGCTGGTTTGCAACTGGACAAGGGCTTCAGACACTCAGCAAAGAGCCCCATCTCAGGTTACGGCAAGCAGGCATTTCTCCTCAGATGTGATGTTCAAAGCCCTGAGAGTCCTGGACTTTCCCAGCAGATTCCTCTGGAATGTAAATAGTCTTCAAATCCCCCACCAGGTGCCAGCAGGATCCTTGGGGTTGCTGAAGGGGAAGTCCTTATGACATACTCAAACTAAATAATAATAATAATAATAACGATGTTGTTGATGATGATGATTGAGGTGTTGGGGTTTTTTTGCCTCGAGGAAGGATGCTAGTTCAGGAAGAAGCAGTGGCTGTCACTGAAGAATGTTATCCAGAACAGGTCAATTTAAAATAGGATTTGCTGGATATCAGTAACATATCTGCTCAGAATTCTGGCTGGTGGTGCACTGACAAAATAGAGGAATGTTTCTGCTGGTTTGAAGTGAAAATGTTGAAACAGATGTTTTAAATTAAGATCCTGGCACTGCAGATAATGAGCACCTCAAACTACATTTGTGTGCACTTTGGAGATATTAAAGAAGTTACACATAGCAACTTTGGCTTTTTTTTTACTTCATGGACAGACAAGAAGACTGATATCAGTTCTGTCCCTGCCTTCCTGGATAACTTTGAGCAAGCTGCCTCATCTTTCATGCTGCAGTTTCCCCAGACACAAAACGAATGTGTCTGCCATGGGCCTCCTTCATGGAGCAAGCTGTGGAGAGAGCTGTGCATGACAATTTACCAAGCACAGCCCTGAAAATGTGAATACTGGCACCATTCCCACAAGATAGAACAGCACACTGAAGGTGACAGACAGCAAGGACAGGGCTTATGAGGGGAGTCCTTGACAGCTTGGATACCTGTTATCCCCATGATATGCTGTCTGAAAGGTACATTAGCTGGTGCTAAAATATTCCCTAGGAAATTATTTTAAATTCTTTACTGCAAACCTCACCAAGTGTCTGTGTCTTTAAATCATATATATGTTGTTCTTGTCTCTTCCTTTTTTCATTTTCATTCCCTCTCCAAGTGTTTCCTGTGGGCCTCCTGACTACTTCTGCTCTACCTCTCCCCTCTGCACCAACTTCTCCTTTTTCCAGTCTCTTCCAGTTTGCTCCTCCCTCTGCCAGCAGTCCTTCCAAGCCAGATGTCACTTTCACAGCACTCCATGGCCACTCCAACCAGATGGTTGCGGGTTCCTGTTGCTGGACTATCCCTCTGTGAGGAGCACACAGGCGGCATGGGACGATGGGTGAGCAGACGATGGTCCCACAAATGGAACTCTTTGGCCAAACATGGCTGCTCATCAGTAGAACATCACTGGTGGAGAACTGGGGATAGCCTGAGTTCCAGTGAAGTACCATGACCCATCTGGGACCACCTGGCAGTAACAGCCCCCTACTCCTCCTGCCCTCCATCCTGTCCTGTCATAGGGATATATAGAACAGTGAGGTGGTACCTGAGGCCCTGGTCTTGGGGCAGGAGGCAGTGCAGCCCTGACGGCAACAGGAGATCTCCAACAGTGGATCCAGGAAGGCTGCCTGGCCTGGGTACCCCTTCTAGGCCAGGCAGGGCAGGCAATAGGAAATCACCCAGCCTGTGCCAAAGACATATTGCCACTCCCTCGGGACAGCTGCTATGGGGGGAGTCATGCCAGCACTGCTGCTGAGGCAGGGGTTGAGCTGGTGGGGTAGGCGAGATTTGAAGAGGTCCAGAGAAATGCTGGACCCACTGGTTTGCCTCATTGGCACAGAACGGCAGGCATGCTCCTTGGCTGTTGGTGCTGGTGTCTATCTGGATGGGGCAGCTCCATGAAAATGAGGTTCTGGAAATGCTGCCAGGAATGTGTTCTCTTTTCTTTCCCCCCTTTTTTCTTAACGTAAGCGAGAGTTCTTTGTTGCCAAAGAAAAACACTAACAACAGAAAAGCAGGCATTAAGGGACAGAGAAGGAAGCACGTGGCATGCCATGACGGGACTTGATACAAACTTTCTATTTTTAAAGTGGGTTAATATAGTCCTGAAAAAAATTGTTATGAAATATCTCCTAGCTCTCCTTAAAAACATCCTGATTTTATGGGCAGCAGAACAGGCTGGTCCTTTGGCACCTAACAACGATATTGCATTACCATATCCCAGATATACACTGTCTGGTGAATACAGAGTCCATGCTGAGATCGGAGCCTGTTCCTAACCAAAGCTGGACAGCTCGGGGAGCAGCCAAAGCAGAACTCTCTGCGGAGGAGCCAACGAGGACAAACGGTACTTG
>JBCJKH010060262.1:32307-44056 GCA_039877255.1 Loriculus beryllinus | reverse complement strand
TCCCTGCTTATGGCAGGGGGGTTGGAACTAGATGATCTTAAGGTCCTTTCCAACCCTAACGATTCTATGATTCTATAATTCTATGTTTCTCAGAAAATTTGCTAATTTTTATGCACTGTAATTTAATTAAGTTCCTTCTCTTGGCAACTGGTCATTGTCAGACCCCTTTTTGATCAGCAGGGACTAACACAACCTGGGAGCTGCAGCCCAGGCAATGGAAAACATTACAGGCACAATGGAGGATGTGTTTGCAAGGAATATCTTCTGCACCTGGACTCCATTTATTAAGTTTGCAGAAAGGACAGCTCCTGCCAAGAACCCAGACACGCTGACCTTGTTTGAACCTGCCTGCTGCCTGCGGAGCGGGATCTGTAGCGAGCGGGAGCAAAGGAGGGGCAAGGGCCACACTGTTGCTCCTCAGGGACTCGCTGCAATATATGGGGAATTTATGTTCACGAAGAATTTTACTTTTAAAGCCTGTATTCTTTCATCTCGTCACAAGCTATAACTTTGCTATTGAGCTATATTGCTGTGTCTAGTCAGAGTGCGTGTTTCTATGCTGGTGTCAATAATTTTTTTTGTAGCCTTTGTCAGCTGCAGCTCACGGCTTGGCAGGTGGTTCTTGCTCTCCACTCTACCGATGCTGCTTGATTTTATTATATCACTTTTCCCCCTCCTCAAGTTTTATAACTTATCAAGGTCTAAATTCTCTAATAAACAGAAAATAAAAAGGGAGATGAAATGCAAACATACAAAGTTAATACAGCTTAAATTCAACAATCAGCTCATCTTAAACAAGGCTCTAGTTTGCCCACTATGACATGAAATTCAACTTATCCCATAATGCAGTTCTCGTTTAAGATTTAAAGATGTTAGCATTCCACACAAGTCTGAATGATCATGCTTGGCTTTCAGACACTGCAGAGATAAGTGTCCTGCAAATGGCTAAGCTGGATAGATACAGATAATGTTTTCCCTAATAAAAGCAAGATCCTTCAAAACAACTGATTACCTAGAGTCTTACTTTTCCAAACAAATAAAATATTTACTTACTACTTTTACAAAAGGGGGAGAGAAACAAAACAAGAACCAAACAAAAAATCTCCATCCTTGAGATGTTTACTACCTAAAACTGCTCTTTCCAGTCTGAAAGCAGCACAGTACTGAAGAGTGAGCTTAATTTGATGTCTGC
The DNA here is from genome assembly GCA_039877255.1 of Loriculus beryllinus. Lineage (NCBI taxonomy): Eukaryota > Metazoa > Chordata > Aves > Psittaciformes > Psittacidae > Loriculus > Loriculus beryllinus. The sequence goes on along the minus strand of JBCJKH010060262.1, from coordinate 42,864 downwards.
TGGACAACGTCATTTAAAACCAGGTATACGCTTACGCATCTTTCTGATTAGAGACTTTATTCAGCGCATTTCACACCCCAGTGTGGAATATTTTGGCTCTCTGCAAAGTCACTTCTGGGCTGCAGCCCCAGCAGGAAATCTTCTTCTAACCTGGGACTCAGCCACAGGACTAAAGGGGTCAGGTGGGGAGGGTAAGGGGACATCAATGGAGTCATCATCCCTCATGGCTGGCGGTGCCTCAGCTAAGGGTGCCAATGGGTGCCAGGGAGGACGGTGAGACTGTTTATATGAACATATGGCCATTAGCAGGAATAAGGTATAAAGAAGAGCCCACTAATTTTACACTCCACAAAATTGGCCAGTTGCCATCCCAGGCTCTTTGTTATTGCTAATCTGGGCTGGATTTGAACAATTTAGATGGAAGTGAAACACCGTGTCCTATAATTAGTCCAAAGAGTCTCCCAGCTCCCAATTATGTCTGCTTTAGCCATTTAGTACCAACTTGTAAAATTCATACACACTTTTCCCTTTGTTTGGAAAAGAAAAGCAAAAGGAAAACTTGACACAGTGTTCAAACTTATAAAGGTAAAAGACAACTAATTAGGTTTATTTATATAGGACTTGAGGAAGGTTAAAAACAGTGTCATTAAAAGCATGAATAGTCAAACACTCACACTGTTTATGATCTTGACATGGACTTATGGTGGGGAAAAAGCCCTGAGACCTGAGGTGCATCTTATGCCCTGGTATAGTCGCAGGGCTAGAGGCAGTCCCACTTCAGCACTGGTGGCTTCCCTGCCACCGTGAGTAGTGGCCTGAGGTGGCCAAACTCCCTGGGGACACCTGCAGCAGAGGCATCTCCCCTGGGGCTGCCCCGCCAGAGCCACGAGCCTGTGCCTAGCAGGGCATGGCCAGTGCTGCAGACGAAGGGCAGTAATTTTCCACCTGCTGGAAGCTGTCAGTATGGAGCTGTACCGCCTGAGAGTGCTGGATAAGCGGGTGGGCTGCTTGGTGAGTGCGAAAGGGGCAGGGTGTGGGAGAATTCGGTAAAGTGGAATGAATAGGCTGAAGATCCCACAGAGAGGTGACATAAGGTTTACACATCCATAATTTGCCAATTTGATTTAGTTATTAGCACCAACCCCCCCCAAAAAAAAACAAACAATGGGAATAGATAACCTTGTGTTACCTTGTGTAATTTCACTCACAACCATTCCTGGGAAAAAAGAGGTAGAGGGGAAAGACTGCAATGATAGCCCAGCTTCCCACTGTACTGCTTCCAAGGACGTAAGGCAAAATTTAGCCAGTCAGAACACATTTTTGTGCCCAAAACACTGTTTGATAAAATTAAAACACCTTCCCAGGCTGGTATACAAAATCCATCTCATGTTCTAGAACACTATTTCAGTAACTAAAAGATAAAGAAATACGTTAATACACTGCATAAACCAGGCAGAAGGATTGTAAGTCAAAACAGCCCAACAGAACTATTTGCACTAAATAACTGATCTGTTCATTTAAAAGTATTCATTAATAAAAGGAAACCCATTTCATTTTACTGTACTTTCTAGATCATTTTAAAAGATGATTAAAATTTTTCTCTGCTGCAACACAAATATTGCTTTTTCTTATTACAACTGAGCTTCACTTATTAACATAAGTAAGAAAAGGCTCTTGGTGTTTGTTCAGGGAAAATTATGAAAGGAATTGAACCTTCATGGAAATATTTTTTCCTAAGCAAACCTGAAAGAAAAAGTGGGGGGGAGAAATTGGTAAAATGAATTATTAGCAATCCTTGTTTTGTGATAACTAAAAAAAAAAATTAAGAAACGACTCCTTTCCTGCTGAAAAGAGGCTTTCTGGGAAAAAAAAAAAAAAAAAAAAAAAAAGAACAAAACAAAAAAGAAAAAAAAACCAACTCAATGTTCACAATGTTTTAACTTTGAATAGTTCATTCAGTCCTTCATTATACTCTATGACTTCCAGCCCCTGGCCAAAGATTACAAAGACCTCCTAGGCCTATGCACATTACAGATGTTTTAAATTAGTAAAAGTTTCTACCTATAAATACTGCTTCATCCTAGAGCTATAGGAAACACCAACGCTACTGTCTCTGTTTCTTTGACGAGTACTATCTTCTCACAAGTGGTCTCATTTCACAAGAAATAGAGCAAGTAAAAGCAGCTTTTAAAAACATAATTCTTTTTCCAAATAAAGTTCAGTGGCTTGCTTCACTGGTGTTCCCACAGTTTGGCATAACTCCAACCCGTGGGATCAGTAATGAAAAGCAAAAACTTCATAAATATCAGTTAAAACAAGCTTCTATAACATTACTAGCACCATGTAAGATGCTATAACAAGCAATAACAAATATTTCTGAATGCCCAGAACAAGGCAGAGATTGGTGCTTGTAAACTGCAGACTGCCTAGTTATGGAGCAGGGACAGTAACATCAGAGTTTTGAGATTATTCCTATGCCATAAATATACAGCATTAACTCATCATAGCAGCTAATTATTTCATTAGCACATTATTTATGCCCACAAATATATTAACAAATCTCAACAAATCTCAAAGTCATTTGTGGATAAATAACAAGCTGTAAGTAAAACAAAGTTAATTAAGTTCATCAAACAAAACCAGACCTGTCAAGCAATCCAGGTTGCTGTGCTCAGGAGTCAGACTTCTTGAGACCAACGCTGTTCTCACTAGTATTGTCCTAGCGAAGGCGCATCATTCCACTCTGTGTCATTTGGTCTTGAATGGTCACTATCTTGCTCATTTTCCTACCTACTCCTCTATCAAGTTTTCATAACAGAAGAAATAGGTTGAGGTTTTTTTCTGACTTCATCCTCAAGCCCAATTGTGGCTTTCAGTATTGACTAAGGTTCATATAGTATTATATAATTTTTGTTAATGCTGGCTTTGATCCAATTATACTTATTAGACTGGTATTTGTTTAGTTTTGAACAACTGAAATAATAACTTTGTGAAACGTATCTTTCTCTAAGGTCATTTTCCTTATTAATGTGGGAGGGGAGAGTTGCCTTCCTCTCTTATTATGACCTTGCACAGATTCTAAAGAGCTCAAAAGCCCCTGAGTATTGAAATTGCCTGGAATTATTTACAGCAGGCTTTGCTTGAATTTGAATGGAAGTTTAGAATAATTTTTGGTTTACTTGAATTATTCCATCACAGTAGATGCACAGGACCTGGACAATCTCAAACACAGATGAGATTCAAAAGCACTCACAACCAGAGTAAAGAACTTTGGGGAAAAAAATAACAGAAACGGTGACAGAAAAGACAATAATTTCTGACAAGTTCTCAGATCAATCATGTCCCTACTTTAGCCCTAGGTTCCAAAGGTGAATTTAAAATTCTGCTCCAAAACTTTAGCATCAATACTCAGAAGTAATGATCAAGCCCATGTGTATTTTTGTACTGTTTCAATCTGGCAGCACAGAGCCAATAGAAAAGATTTCCAACCTGCAGGTCAAACAGGTGTTAGTCAAAGCCTTTCACAAAATATGTCTCTGCATGGTTTTAGAAAAGAAAAAAGAGAAGTACTAAAGAAAAAAAAGGTAGCAGACAAGACTCAGAAATAAACAACACCCATAAATCTAGTAGGCAGTTTAAGCTTGCATTTGCAATATTAGAACATTAACATGTTATTGACTAATAATAGTCTTCAGTGAGAAAATTTGCTAATGTATTAACAAATTATCTGTGATTATAAACACAGAGATAGGGATATCTGATTTTGAAGAGCAATGTGATATTTGTATCTTTTGTGGCAGAGGGTTCTACTGAATTACACAAATTCATGTTTCAGTGTAAAAAAAGTAAGTTTCAAGTAACATCTACAGGCAATTAAGCACACAGCGTATTAATACTAGTGCAAATGTTCTTCTCCTTGAAGATGAAGAACACTGCTATGGGTTCCAGCCAGCAAGAACAGAGAGGTGACCAGGAGTCTAGCAGGACACCTTCGCTTCTGCTGGGAAGGAGAGAAGATTTACAAGCCTGGAAGCAGTAGGACTCTCTGTGGCTCTGCCATGCAGACCTGGCACAAGCAGAGCGCGTTTCTGAGCCTGGAATGGCTCAAGGAGTTCAGCATGCATAGGCACACCACAGTTCAGCCTTGACACAAAAAAGATACCCAAGCTAAATTCCCTAAATTTAGGTGTGTACAGGCACACCAGACAAAAAATTAAGTTGCCTAAATATAGGTGCCTGGCTATGTGAGCTCTCCTAGAGTATCTGAGACATTTGTACAGGGTTGTCAGAGACAATACAGCACTCACAGAGGTTCCGCACATTTCTCAAGCAGAATATCCCACAAAGTACTAACATTACCTGACACCCACATTGACTAACACCAACTGCAGCAGTGGGATCTCACCAGTGCTGCCTTGGCTTCCACCATTGTTGGTGCAAGAGAGACACCAACACATTCAAGAGAGCTAAGGAGGGGACCTTAGACACTTAGCATGCATGTAAACCGTTGCATGTGGTGCCTCAACCAGCAGCTCAATCTCATACACCCTGTCTCATTATTGACAACCAGTTTCTTGCACCCCCCCATCACCTGCCTCATTGCACTTGCGGCAGTACTGGCATGTTTGACCTGATGTGCATGTGGTATATCTGCAGCAAGCCTTACTTGTTAGTGTCCATGTCTGGAGAAAGCCAAACACTTTCCAGGGCTAAAATACCCTATAACTAATTAACTGAATTTGAGATGTAATTCAAAACCTATTGAGCAGAAAGCTATGCTACTAAAAAATTTAAAGGACTGACTTAGTTCCCCTAAGGCAACACTTTCAGCTTTGAAAGAATATAACTTTTTAGTCAATAGGATCTGAAATACATCTCAAAGTTTCTTAATTAGTCAGTTATAGCTGAATTTAACTTAAAAGGGGGTGATGGGGGCAGTCATCGAACAACTATGATAGGTGTGACTATGCAAAAGTGATGCTATAATGTTGATTGAGGAGGGCCTCCGGCTAGTTTATGTGTTAATTCTCTGAGTGTGCGTGTAAAGAGCTAGATATTTTCAGACAGCTAAGAAGAGCTCAGGTTATATTTGCATCTGAGTACTTAAATGAAAGCCTTACACTGTATGTCCTGAAAACCTAAATTCTAAAAACCTGCCTAATGCTACATGCCAGATTCTCATGTGGTGTAAAGTGGCTCCTTAGCTTGCCACACAGCTTTCCCAATTTACATCACCTAAAAGACATAGCCAAGTGCCAAGATGGTTAGAAAAGCAGATCCTTTTCATTTGCACATACCTCTGCACTTCCTTTGCTCGGTTACACACTAAAAACAGAAGCAACAAAGTGCTCAGAATTAAAATGTGCATTTGCCTTATTTTCCTTCTCAAAGCAACAGAAATTCTGTGAGCTAGCCAGTCCTCTGAGATATCCAGCTCAGTCTGGCAAATTCCTGAGGTTTGGATAATAAAATTATGAGACAATTCCCACAGGTATATTTTTCACCTTTTTAACATCTTTTATATGCTGTATTACTTTCATGTGATGTTTCCCACAGTTCTGGTCTGATGAAACATAGCAAATTCATTGAGTAACAGCTTCCTTACAAAAGCCAGCACTGCCACACTGTACATCTGCTGAGGATGAATCTGAGAATCTGCTTTAGCACAGTACAGAAACATAAGTTGTCATTTTTGGACTCTGCGACCTAAGACTTTTAAAACTTATGCCTTGCCTGCTGGAAACTCCTCCACCGTGGTCTGTGTTGCAAATAAGCCTTGAAAAATCCTCAGACCCCATTCACCAGGTATTTACATCGACATACACTAAGAATGCCTTGGTTGCATGCTCTGACTCCAACACACATGAGCTCAGCAGAAGACCACGTCTGAAAAGCCTAATGTTCCCAAAAGAGCAAAGACATGATAACAGATACAAATCATTCTACTTCTGTCAGAGGCGTGCAATACACTATCAAAACCAAAGAACACATAAACTCATTTCTCGAAAGACCCACACATCCTTGCACCCACAGCCTGCAAGGTGCCCCATCCTGAAGGCCGTCTGCCACATCAACATTAGTGTAAGTAAGTGCTACACAAGGACATGTGAAACAGAAAGGGAAACATCCCAGACTGTGTGTTGCAAAACTAGACAGAAATGTGAGTGAAACTGCAGCTGGCAGGGGGAAAGAAGTATCTCTTTCTATTCCTGGTCCTGCAGCATAGTTCAGATAATTTCCTATACAAGCCACCTCCAGGAAAAATAAGAGTGACATAAAGCATGTGACATATTACTACCCTCTGTGGAGAGCTTGGAGATCCCCAGTCTCATATATCTTCTCTTCCTGCACAAGCAAACCTGGGTGCATCATCCTCTACAACCATCAGAGAAGGAGCAAAGTAGGTAAGACAACAGAGGTTATTGCTGGCCATTGTAGTGGGGTTGCCGAGTTGGGAGGCACTAGAGGAGCAACAACGGTCTTGGAGAGCTATTTAAGGACACAACATGCTTCTAACATTGGGACAGGACATGGGGGAGAGCGCAAAAGTGAAGCGTGTTAGTCCATTTGTGTCTCGAAGAAAACTGGTAGACTAATTAATGAGCTAAAAGCAAAGGAATTGCAATACAGATACACTGGATTTCCTGCATCTGCTGCTAACTGACATGTCCAGGTACGTGTAATGCCACATCACAATTTAACTGATCGATCCATATTCTTTATTATTTTGCAAGGAATTTCACTTGTTTCTTCCTTCTTATAGTGTCTTTAAACAGTTAAGAAAACTGAAGAACCTTTTCCAGCTCCGGTGTGTAAGTAACTTTTTGCATTAATTTATACCGTCATTAATTATTAAATGAAGATGATCATTAAATATTACAATGAAGAATATTATCAGTACTGCATCTGTCACAGATGAAAAATCTACATGTATGGATGAATGTAATCTATTCATTGGCTTCTGAACTCAGAGTTCCCTGGAGACTGTCACTGATGACACAATATCCCCAAATGCTGGATTTTGTAGGTGATATATCTGAAAGATGTGCAAAAACAGATGTAACCAGACAGCTCTCTGGTTACGTACATGAGGAAGCTTCAAAGTTATTTTAGCTAAGGCTGGCAATAATTTATTCTGAATAAATTGCCTCTATATCTGTTTCAGGCAGCAACGACATAGGAAGAATGTGAACTTTTTTGTTATATCAACTCATTTTTGAGCCAAATTATGCTTCTTTTTGAGTATCCGCCATTGCAAACATAGAAGACATGTGGATCTAGATATTAGCACCTTCTAAAAGTTGGCTCAATAAAAGCTGTTTAGCACTTAAACATGGAAGCTGTTGTCAGCTACACAGATGAGTAACTCATTCCAAATTTTGGAAATGGAAATTCTGATCTGATATACACTTCAAGCTTATTAAGAAACTGTATTTTCTAGGCCTGAATTCAGTTAAAATTAACTCCAGCTCCCACACTGTCACAATCCACACATGACTATGGAAGTCATAAGAAATGAGCTTGAATTGGGTACTTCTACTGTATGTGGAGGAAAATGTCCCTTGGAGCCCAGATTCCTTGTTCCAGAGAGCGATGGGACAAAGGAAATATCTAATCACACTGCCTTAGCTTGGAAGGATGATTAAAAAGAATCATGTGTTAGACTTTATCCTAAGAAACACCTTTCTTTTGTTCTTGTAAAGCCATCAAACACTGTAACAGACAGCAATAGAAAGACACTGTCACATGTTTATTGATTCTGCATTTTCTTCTATCCTCTAGAATTTAAAAGGAAATTGTAAGAAGGGGGAAAAAAAGAAACTACCAAACTACTCCAGTGGACATAGGTTAAATCAGATTTAAGATGCTTATTTCTGGGATATTAAACTTGAGAATCTTTAATATATCTTCTTTTTTTTTTTTTTAATCTTCTTCTTCTTGTTGTTGTTCTTGCTTCCTGAAAATCAGGTCTGCTGAATATCTTTTGGTTGTTTTGAAAATGTGGGAATTACTTGTGATATTCCTCCCTCTATGTCTTCTACTGGTCCAAAATTCACTTATTCTCTGTGGTCCCATCAGTACTGACACCATGCTTTTTTCCTAGTCACACCCACTAGAACAGCCTTGCTGTGTTTCTCTGCCTTCAAACCCATCTCTCTGAAATACCTGTTATTTTTTCTTAACTTATCTCTACACCTGCTTCTTGTTTTTAACTTTAGTTTAATACAATCCTAATAAAGTCAACAAGAATGTTGGCTTGAGCTGGACCAGGTAAATGTGCACCTGAAACTTTATAGAACATTATTCAAGTCTTCTAGCACATGAACTTAATGAGTGAAACTCAGTAAATTCACAGCTGAGGTGTCAGCAGAGAGATCTGTTGTCCTCAGCAAGTCATAGTCTCAGGGTCCCAGTCTCCATCTCTGTTAGACAGGATACTGGTTTACCACTATTACAAAACAGTGGGGTGAGGACATGTATTTTAGAATACACCTGGGCAACTGTCCAAAAATCTAAGGTTCTTTAGTGACTGAGTGTTAGCAAAAAAGTTTTTCATGCTATCAGTAATTTATCGACAATTGGCTGCCAGTCTCATGCTCATTCTGCTTAATTTTCTCCGGATCTTTGCGCGTTTTGGTGGATGAGGGCCAGGACAGAAAACAAAAGAGAATGAAGCAAACCCCATCGCTCTTGAACCCTCTGCCCTTTCCACTCTGAACACGATCGTGCTCCTCTCTTTGCTGGGAACTGATGTTCACAGTGTGACTAAGAAAATGATTCAGTCCTGAAAGCCACCATGTGATTTAGCGAAACAAAAGGCTGACCTCCCCAGCAGCAGCAGCAGCACCAGCCGCTCTTGAAACATCTAAAAGGCAAATGCATTAGTATGTTCAGCCACCATGCTGGCTAATGACTAGACAGTTTTGAACATATGGAATCATTATTCCAGCATATCATCAGTGAACTTTCCAGAAAAGCTAATTAAAGGACTCTTTAAATGCTTACCACAAAGCTGAGTTTTATCACAGTTCCTCACTTGCATTTGAAGAATTAGCAGTTTTTATCTCCCCTGCTCTCACCCCCTTTCCATTTCCGGTGATCACTAAAGATGACTAAAGCTACTTAAACAGATCTTTAATTTTTTTAATCATAATTTACCTTTCCTTTTATTTCCTATGCAGAAAGATTTCATTTCCCACTGACACAAAAACGATTTAGAATGCACTGTGACCAGTGTCTACTGATGGCTCATCTTTTGAGCTACCTTCCTTCCTATACATCTCTCCCATAACTGCTTCTGTTCTTTAATGGTTATTGCAAATGACATTAAAAGGTAATTTATGGATTGCATGAATGAAAGGTCATTCTCCTGGCCAATAGCTCCTAACAAGGGGTAAATTCTCTGGACAATTCTTCCTGCTGATCAGAATAATTTGCTAGGAACTGTGTAGATGACCAAAATTGCCTGCAAGACTCATTGTAGAAACACGATTTTTCACTTCCTTGGGAAGCAATTTTGTTTTTAAGGAAGTATCTTCTCAAGTTAAAAACAACAACTTGCAAACCTAAGGCAGGTTAAAAGACTATTATTTACTTTGTGAATCTAAACCTGGGACATCTTGGAGGAGAAAAATCTCTCAGGACTTCAAAGTGTGAATGCAGCATTGCCACTGTTGTGACATCTAAGTCCATAGAAAATGCTCATAAAAAAAGTGTGAGCCATTGAAATAAATAAATCTATCAGTAATAATTCGCATCTTCATTCTTAGGTATACTGCTGGTGGTTACTTCAGCAGAAGCACACATGCTTCTATCTAGTTACTGAGCTTGCTGGATGCACTGGAAGACACCAGGATGGGCTACAAGAGTGGATGGCGAGTGTGCCTTCACCAGGACAGTCTCAGGGGAAAAGGCTATCAGGATGACTGATGAAAAAAGACATTTTCCCCACCTTCTTTTAAAAAATTAAAACTCTCTTTGGATGGGCCCTTCTACATAGCAGTGACAGCTTCTTATACTGGCTACACAGAATTTGGAGAAGGCTGAGGTTCTGAATGAATTCTTTGCTTGGTCTTCAACGGCAAAGGCTCTGACCACACCACTCAAGTCTTGGAAGGCAGACACAGGGACTGTGAGAATGAAAACCTTAGGCCCACTGTAGGAGAGGATCTGGTTCGAGACCATCTTAAGAACCTAAACATGCACAAGTCCATGGGACCTGATGAAATCCATCCACGGGTCCTGAGGGAGCTGGTGAATGAAACTGCTAAGCCATTGGCCATCGTATTTGAAAAATCATGGCAGACAGATTAAGTTCCTGACGACTGGAAAAAGGGAAATATAACCCCCATTTTCAAGAAGGGGGAAATGGATGACCCGAGGAACTAAAGAGCATTCAGTCTCATCTCTGTGCCTGGCAAAATCGGGGAGCAGATTCTCCTGGGAGGCCTGCTAAGGCACATGAAAAAGAATGAGGTGGTTGGTGACAGCCAGCATGGCTTCACTAAGGGGAAATCCTGCCTGACCAATTTGGTGGCCTTCTACGATGGGGCTACG
>JBCJKH010060262.1:0-29451 GCA_039877255.1 Loriculus beryllinus | reverse complement strand
CGGTGGGCACATAAGGAGTAAAGTGTGTGTCAGGTAATGTCCCTGCTAAGATTGAAACTGAAGCTGGCTTGAGCATGTGAGTTCTGGGCATCTTCCCTTCCTCTCCTCCTGCCTGGAGTCTTCTCCCTGCTCTGAACAGCCCAGCAGCTTGGATTGTGACCTTGGCAAGAAGCACAACAGGACCCGTTTACACTGGCCAGGATCCATGTGCACTGACCAGGACCCACTCAGTCACAGCCCTATCAATTGCAGGACAGGGAGCTGAGCTTTGTGGAGCTCATGAGGCAGCAAGAGCTCAAGCAATCTTCCCAGCAAGGCCTTGAGCTCATTCACAAAACGGGAGCTCGGATCCCCACCAACCCACAGGCTCACCAAAAGGAACCTGGAAATGATCTGAGGGAGAGCACAGATGGAAATCATTGTCATCAAGGAGGCCAAGAGCTTTGCAGGAAGCACGAAAGGATCAGATGTTTCAACGGATAAAAACATTCAGAGCTACACGAGATAGAATTAAAACGTAAAAGATGTGAGCCCTCTCGCTGCAGGATACAAGCCTGCCCTGACTGACAGGGATTAAGACAAAATGACACATCTGAGCAGGTTGTTTCGTAATTACCTGCATCCGCACTTCCTGCCCCTCTTCCTCGCAGTGTCTGGCACTGGCCCCATCCCAGAAGCAGCTCTGAATTAGACCCACTGGGAAATCGGCAGGAGTGGAAGGAGGCTCTGCCGAGGGGAGATGAGGAGATGAACTGAGAAACCTCAACTCTGGTAGAGCGCACTCACCCCCCTCTTGCTCTCCTCTTTGTTCCCACCTTCTCCCCCTTCACTTCTGCCGAGGAAAGCTGTTGCCAAAGCAAAGCTCTGATGACAGATCAGCCTGCTTGGGATATTTAGGTAGGCAAGGGAAAAAACTAATTTTCAGACCATCTGTCCTGTCCAAAGAAGAGCAGCCTTTCCCAATCTGAACTGACTCCATGCAATGGCAACAGTAAGCAACATGATATTAAACAATAATAAATCAAAGCTGACATCATTTGGAGCATGTCCGGACCCTCCCCTGTGGGGGTATCACTCTTCTGTGTGTCAACAGAGGGAAAAGAAAGCAGAAAGAAACTTAATCTGAATCCAACAAAAGACAGGGGGCCTAGGATGATGTCCATGAGAGAGAAGACCCCTTCTAAAGACTTGCTGAGGGCACCATAAGGGCACGAGAGAGGGGTACAGGGAGTAAGGATGGAACATGATGTCCTGTCTCCTTTGTGGCAGATCATTGTCTAGAACAGCAAAGCCACCTTCGGGCCAGAGAGCTGGGATCATCCATCCCCACTATAGCACACAGTACACCTTTCTTAGCCCCTGCCTTTGCAGTGAGATCCCTTCTTCCAAATTGCAGGAGAGCTGTGCACCTTGGTCCCAGCCAGCAAGCCCAAGAGCTCAGGCATGTATTGGAAGCAGCAGAGCAGAAGAGGAGCACTTGTGGCTCCAGACTGGAGGATGTAGTGGGATTTTTACAGGGATGTGCCAAAACAGCAGTCCAAAAACATGAGGATGCTTGGGGAGACATCCCTGACCTGGCTTCAAACTAGCTCAGGACTAATGGGAGAGTATGAGCAGCAGCAGACAGCTGAGCTTGGCCTAGGAGGGGTCTGCAATGCAGACATCTCAGTGACACACTCCTACTGGTACCCACAATAACAGGCAGAAAACTAGGTTAAAACTCAGACCAAAACCCAAGCTCGTTAGGGTGTGTTTACCAAGCTGCGATCCCACCTCTGGAATGCAATGTGAACATACCCAGGGGATGACTGGATTAAGCTATCTCCTTGTAAAATACTAATGGAGAAATGACTTAAAGGAGTTTTACTCTAAGGCCAGCCCTAGAGCTGTATACTAAGCACTTCAAAGTAAACCTGTGTTCGGTATCTTACATGGGAGCAGAAAAATGAAGCCATCTTCCCAGTGATGTACCAGCAAGGGACACCAGTGTCAGGGCTGTGCGCTGCAGACGTGCCTATTGCTCCTGTGTCCACTCCTCTAGGTTGGGGTATTTACATGGAGACACATAGAAATCCACTCTCTCTCTAGTTTGCTGCCTCCTTGAAGGTCATGTCCGAGAAACCAGCCAGCAGGCAAGGGCAAGCTGGCAGATGGATGGTGTTCAAGGAGCACACCTTCAGCCTAAAAGCTGAAGGCATCCCCCAGATGCAGCTCTACAGCTGTGCTACAGACTCTGCCAGCCCAGTGCAGGGTTGTACGCAGCACATAAGGACAGTACCATCCTTCAGCCACTTCAGCCAGACATCACACACATCAGGGTGGATGGGTCTGAAGAAACCAGAGTCCAACGCATTGGCTGAAAAATGAGCTTTGGATCACATCCCTGACAAGCCCATCAGGATGAGAGAGCTACTGGGAGCGTGGAGCTGAGCTCCAGGTGGGGCAGGAGAGAGGGGCAGAAGCAGAAGGCCTAGGGCAAGGCTCAGAGGGAATTCAAGGGGATTAAAGTGATGGGGTAAAGAATTATCCCTGTCACCTTGTTCTTCCACCTCCCTTTCCCTGCCCGTGTGCACTCCATTATAATGACTGGAACCTCTTCAGGCTATGGACTAATCTTCCAGAAATGCTGTAGAGCTCCAAGAACCAGGGATTATGATGCGCAGCGCTTCTCTCTCTGCTGCCATCACTGCAGACACCGGGATGTGCACATGGGAAATGAGATGATTTACAGCAAAGAGAAGAAGTAAGGTGCTTTAGCTTCTTCCTGTCAGTTTTAATGGGCTTCTCGTAGGTGTGTCACTGCTAATGAGTGTTGAGTCACGCTGGCCAGAGCTTTCTCTTGCACAACCTGCTTCCCTAGGTTGCTCTGTATCTGCCCTCTGATAGTGCTATACCTGATGACTAGGGCAAGCACCACTGCCAGCAGCAGGTTTTACGCAGTATTTGCTGAGCTTTACCAGAACGGGACCTGATTGTTTCCCTCCGGCAGCTGTTTGCTCGGCCAGATCACTGTTTGCTCGCTGCCCTCCCTGCCTCCCTCCCGCCCCTCCGGAGCCCTCCGGACTGCCCTTGCCTCGCTCCCCGCAGCCGCCAGCGTCGGGGCCGTCTGACATCACCCGCACCTCCACCCCGGCTCCCCAGCGCCCGCGGACCCACTCCCTGCCCCCGGGCTCAGGAGGAGGCACCCACCTCATCCCCTGCCACCCGGGCCAGCGCTCAGCCTGCGGGTGGAACCGGCTCCTTCCCGCTGGATCGGACCCTCTCCGGTGCAGAACCCCCGCGACATGGCACCAGCCCCCTTCGGCCCCGCTGGGCATAGGCTAACCTCAGCAGAGAGCACACCCGCTCGGGTGGAAGCAGATGGGAGCTTCAGTACAACGTGACTGGCACCCAGACACGCTGCATTCTCCTTTCCCTTCCTATTTTTCATCCAGGCTGCAGGAAGAGGAGTGACACGTGGTGGGGCATTGATCCCACCAGGAGCTCTTGATGACCTCTGTGCACAGAGGAGCGTGTGCTTGAAACCTCCTATAGCAGAGCTGTGAGTCCAAAGACACTGTGGAAGTAGGTAGCATTCCCTTGCTGATTCAGCTAAATGTACTGGCACACCATGGGGAAAAAGCTAACGTATTTTCACTGACTCACAGAAGTCCAGAGAGCCTGTTAGGTCTATGGCAGGCTGTGAGAACAGGTACAGCCTATCTCTGAGCCTCAGTGCCTTGGGATTGCAATGGGTGGAAGAGGAAATTCCTTGTGGGGAGAACTTGGATCCTGCCTAATGCATCAAGGAGAGCAGAGACCTTCCACCTTGTGACAGGCGCAAGCTGCAGGGCTGTTCAATGCGGTGCCTTACTCCAGTTTAGACTCGTCTCTGAATCCGGCCTTCAGTCTCCAAGTGGCTCCACATGCCAGGGCACAGTGTCCCAGCATTAAAAATACCAAGGCTGACAGATAGTGTTTATTAATAGCACAAGTGGTGTTTATTGCTGAGCAACAGTCAGCAGCTCGGAGGTTACTGCTGTTACAAGCCAAGGTCTGAGAGCATTGCCACATTGCTTTGGTCTCAGGGGAGAGAGGCTCCATCTTTGGTGGCAGAAGCCATGGGGATGGGGGGTGAGGTTGGTGCCTGGCTGCCTCAGGGACCTGCTATGTGAAGAAGAGGGGGTTACAAGCAGGGCATCCTGACCTGAGGCACCTGGGGACCCCAGCTCCTCAGGGTGACCTGCATAGCACACAGCAAAGCTTGTGCAAACAGGTGCAGAACAGACTTGCCATCACTGAGCATCTGCTTTCTTCACATCACCTGCACTCTGCTACGCTGGAGGCACCATCCCCTCTCCATGACACAGTTCTGGTCTTCTGGGGTCTCACTCAGACCTACATGTGCTCCCTCCTCTCCTGCACCCTTCTCTGCTCCTGCCCCTCACTCCAGGCACTTCCTTCCAGCCCTTAATCTTACCCTCCCTGCACACTTTGTGTGATGATTTGCACTCTCCAGGTTTCTCCCTCCAGAGCCACGCTCCATAGCTCTTACCAGTTTATGGCTAAAACACTTCAGCACTAAAATGCTACAAGCAACAAACCACTTCGTTCTGTTTCTTTGAGGTTTTTTCCCTTTTCTCTGTCAGCACATGCAGCATGTGGGGATCTCCTAGAGAACATAAGCCCTGGCTTCTCTCTTTACATATTGCTTCAAGGGAAGACATTTGCAGCTGGGAAGCTGCCCACATGGACTGCTGCACACCTGGAAACTTTACATGACTGCTGAGCACTTGTCTTAATCAAAGTGTGACTTCGGAGCCACGCAGAGGGCTTTGCACTGCACACGGAACTTTGGCTCGCTGCTTGCTATCATGGAATCTCTGAGCGCACAACAGAGGCTACCAATTAATTCTGCTTTAACGCCTCGACATGAATTCACTCACAGATCATCCCCCAGGGTAGCTCAGTCCTGTCATCAGCACTGCACTGCTATCACTGCTGTACTGTTATCACCATTAACAGATTGGGAAACTGAGGCACAGATCAGAGCAGTGATTGGCACCGCTCATTCACAGGGCTGTGAAGACAAGCCCGGATTCCTGGCTCTGGCACAGCACCAAGGTATAGGATCTGCAGTGCATACTGCACACAAACCTGTAACTTTTAGCTAGTTTCTTTTACACCACACCAAAGCACAGGGTTTGGCAAAAAGTCTTCCGTAGAGGCTGAAGCTTTGGTTCATGTTGTCTAAAACAAGCTATCTAAATCTCCCTCCGTTCTTTGAGGTGGCCTCCATTCCGGTTTCCCATCATTACTCTGCCTTCCATTTTACCTGCACCATCTCATCCTCACCGAGTTAGAGAGACCAGTCATCCAGTGCTAGCTAACACTCCAGACTCAAAGGATCCACTGCTATTTTGTGCAGGGCACGATCTGCCTGACCACTCTGACTGGGAGAGCAAAGGGCCTGGTTCAGAGGTACCCACAGTGTGAGTTTTGCCACTAACATGTTCCATGTTCTTATCGTCTGAACAAGAAAATAAGGAGGCTCTGGATGCATCGGAGTCCCTGCATACGAGCAGGTCTACGTGGAGATGCTGGGCAAGCGCACAGACCTCTTGTGCTACCAGCACAGCAAAAGCAAGGTGCCTCCTCTCCTCCCTCAAGGACCCCAGCTCGGGTCAGGGAGCCGGGCCGTGGATGTTTAGTCTGGAACGGTCTGCGGGACACGATTTGGTGGTGTTCCCGTGATACTTCACACAATAAGCTTAGAGAGGACAATGCAGTTGCTTTGTGAGACATGGTGATGCTGTGTCTTGTGACACAGCCTATTAGCAGATTGGCTAATGCTGGGTGTGCAGCTGCTTTCTGTCACGGGAAAGGCTGAAAGCAGCCAGAATCCTGTGATACCTGTGAATCCTGCTTCTAATTACTTACAGCAAAACACACTGTGCTCCTGGTTTTCCCGTACCCGAGTACCTTGCACACACATGACAAATAAATCAACAAACAGTACAAAAAACTCCCTTTATGCCTTACTGGAATCCTGCTCAGTAAACAGGATTATGCTTGACATAGGCTGTGATAGAGACATGAGGACAAACAGACAGATGCATACATGTCTTTTCACGAGAACAACTTGCTAAACAGCTGAATGGATTTTGCTACCTCTGCATAAACCCATATGCCTCTGCATCCCCTATTTAAAACATTCTTCCTTTCCACAGGGGCTGTCTAGCAGCTTTCCATCACTGCCTAGTTTTGCTGGGGTGGGATGTGAAATGGCCCTAGGAGGGAACAGTTTTTCCCTTAATTTCACCAAAGCCAAGATTTCCCCTTCTTACTGAGGGTGGCTTGGTAGTAACAAGGATCCCAGCAGTGAACTTCCTGTGAACTGATGGGAACAGCCCTTCTCCCAGAGCGAGGAGACAATATCCCAGGGCTGTGGACAGAAAAATGAGGTAGTTGGCTAATAAAGAAAATTAACCCAGTGGACATGATTTGCCCGCACTCTCCAAGCATGGAGTTCTTTTATAAGGTTCTCCGCAGAAAGCTCTTAAGGATAACAACTAATCCCTGGATAAGGGTCAAAGTTCTTGCTGGGCATTAAAACTTGGTGATGTGATTAAAGAAAAAGTGAAAACTGGCTGCTTGGAGCAGAGCCTCCAGTGAGGAAGCCGCAGGGTGTCAGTGCTCTGCTTGCTGCTGAATGATCCCAGGACACCGAGGATGAGGAGCTAATGAGTTTGGCTCATGGTACGTGGATGTCTGAGGAGGCTGAAGGGGATGTAAAGATACTTTGGAATGAATCAGCTCAACAGCCCTCTGAAAGGGCGCCTGGATAGGTGCAAGGTGATGAACCCTGGCATACAATAGCCAAAACTTCAGCTCCTCAACAACAGGTCTTGAAAGTCCCCTCTGGAAAAAATATTTAGCAGTTGCTGTGGATACCTCTGATTGGATGCCTGGGTTTGTGTGAATCTACAACCCAAAAGGCAAGAAAGGCTCCAGTGACTTAAACTGGGAGAGAAACTGTAAAAACTACCCACAGCAAGACAAGGACGTATATACAGCCCTCTTCCAAGCTTAGCAAAGCTCTGAGATTGACAACACCAGAAGATGGGGTGTGGATTAAAAATAGGGTGGAACCTGGGTGTAAAGAGATATAGTGAGAGCCTGGAGAGCAGAGCCTGAAGGGTGCCCAAGGGGACACACTGGCAGGATTTAGGCCGGGAAGGAAAGTCATTGCTGGCAAATCACCTGCCCAGCTGAACCCCACAGTGCTTGAAAACTAATGCAACCTGGGGATGTTTGCCTTCTGAGAGTTTGGAGTACATTGGGGTCAAGCTGGATTTGATTTTTTCATGAGTATGAAGGATTGGAAGCTGTTTGGTTTGACTAGAAGCAGGTAGCCTTGCACGCTGCACGGCTTTTGTGCTGGTGTAAGTAGCACAAGAGTCTCAGCGTTGGCCACTCTGGGCTTTAGCCTCTTTGTCTGCATGGTCACCCCACACAGGGGTGGCTCCATGGAGTCAATAGCCACGGAGGCAGCCGTGCACCACCTCATGCCTACCTGTTCTGCAGCAGAGCTCTGTGTGGCATGGGGAGGCCGAAGGGCTGCTCCCCAGGTGCTGGTGAAGCTCTGGCACTCCTGCAAACCCTATCTATGAGTTTTCCAATGCTCAAATCCATTCACACCAGGAGAGATGTGTCCATGGGAGTGAAGGTTTCATAACTGGGAGGGTTCCCTGTGCCTGGCTCTGCCAGATGATCTCAGGCCTGCCCCACCTCACTCTTGACACAGCCTATTCCTCCTCATCTTCTCACCTCACAGAGCATCCCTTTACTGATTGACCTCATCACGTTTGCACTGTCCCCTGCCTCCCCCAGCCAGCAAAGTCCCTTCCGAGCTGGGCCTTGCCATTTCTCTTTCCACCCCTGTACCCCGTATGCCTTGGTCCCCATTCCCAAAGAACAGATGGAAGGAGGTGCTTGCTACCAGTACCAAAATACATGTTGAGATTCTATCTCTAATGACGGAGAGGAGCAGGAAGACATGCCTGCAGCTGGGACTGGATGGTGAGGGGACAACAACTTACCTGCTTTTGGGGAAAGTACACAAAGATGTCTAACAGTGTCAGCAAGATGGGAAGTCTTCTCCTAACCGGCAATAAAAAAATAAGCAGTGAATAGCACATCATCATTAATGGAGAGTCCCAAAAGAGGAAGATGGCAAAATCGAGGCAGGGAGGGAAAGCAGAGCACCAGTGTCCCAGTTCACCTCTGCTCAGCTCTGCAGCCTAGGACCCACTGTCTCCCATTGCAGCTGTGCTATGCAATTCCTATCTGATGGTGAGGGAGAAACACAGCTCACCAGGTGACTGAACACAGCTACGTGCAGGGCCACACCTGTGCCCACACTGTGGGGCATCACCACCACCACCAATGCTGGGAGCCATAGCATTCTCCTGACTCAGCTGCACCAGGAGAAGGTTCCCCCGTGAGCTCCCCGAGCTGGCACATCCAGCAGCAGCGATTGTGAATTCCAGCACAAACGGAGAAATCCTCCAAAAGGATTTAGAGAGATTAGAAATGAGCAGGAAACAAAATGAGATTTAACTTGGGAAAAGATAAGCTAATGTATCTGGGGCAAAGCTGCTTTGCGGTGAGAGGGGGGGGACACCCTGGAAAGCAGAACTGCCAGAAGAGGTTCAGAAAGAGCAGCCATGGAGAGATGCATCCAGAGAGAGACACAAGGGGTACGGTCAGAGCCAGCTGCCTGTTTCTTCTTCTACGGTTCTGGAGTGATCCACCTCTGAGTGTGTTCAGCAGTAGATACCTTTTGAGGGAATGGGAGTATCATTGTTATATATGAAAGGTGTTGGGAGATGAGGAACAGGAATGATCAAGGGCAGAGCTCAATGAGCTAATGCCAGGGGCTCTTAAGAACTATTTAATGTCACTGGCCAAGAAATGTCTGTAAAGGAAGTATGCTGAGGCTCCACAAGCATCTGAGGGGTCTATGTCAGAGAGGAAAGGAACACATCTACTGACACATCTGCAAACTCAGAGCAGCAGGGTGAAATTAAGGCAGAGGAAACAGAGGCTTAAAGAGCACAACAGAGTCCAGGCAGTGCAACAGCTCAGGCTGTGGGGTATGACCTGCACTAAGATAGGCACGTTCAGACCAGCAGCACATTTGCAACTGCTTGACAGGACCACCTAAAGCCAGAAATTGCTCCTTTTGGGACGTCTCTGGGTTCGTGACTGGTCCCAGCAATTCATCAGGGGTGTGGATCACGCTCAGTCCCACAAAGTGACTCACGAATGTCACAGCCTCTTGCACTTACATCCAGCCACCCCAGTGGTACTGGTGCAGAGGGCAGTGCCACTCCCTGACTCATCAGCACCTCCTCCAGCAGCCCAGCCAGTTCTCCGAGGTGCTGTGTTATCAACGAGGTCCGCGCTGTCCATTCACGACACAGCGCCCTGACAAGCCAATACTGCAAGCAAGAAATTGGCCCTAAGCCTCAAGACCAGCCTCAGATTAGTCACCGAGTAACTCAGGATGATCCCATGACTCACAATTTATGGTGCCTGTGGAGGCTGCACAACAGATCCAGTGCTGTTGACCCCCCATTTGCCGCACATCCGGAGGTGAGATAAATCAAAATAAGTAGGAGTTGGCTTCTTATTCCCCAGGAGCAACAACACCTTAGGAGAAACGTGAGCTGCTCAGGAGGCTCCAAGCTGCTCCTCCCAGACGTGAGGTCCTCGCAATGCAAAAAGCCCAGAAGGCTTCGAAAAGCTGGTACCTGCACTGGCCTCCCAGCAGCCAGATGAGGGGCTTCTTGGAAAGCAATAAGCCCATCATAAAGCTCTGCTGGGGCTTTTGCTTCTGCACTCATGGAGCCAGCCAAGCACAGGCAGGAAGGACAAGGAGAGGTGGCGGTAGGAGTTTGATGGCACAAAAACATGCTCCCTGGGTATTGATATGTTTGTGGCACAGTGCTTGCAGGTTCTCTGTAGGTAAGAAGGCCAGGAAGGCCAGGCAGTGAGATGGCAGCTTGGATGCCTTTCCAAAGTGTATACCACGTCCCAGGTAAGAGTTATGGGCAAGATGGAGATGAAGGACACTGGTCAGCTCAGGCAGTTCATGCTTCTGGCCTTAAAACCTCTGAAGAGGTGATGGAACTAAATTATTTGCTTAAGCTGATCATCATACTCATCTTGTGCCATGTCTCTCGTGT
Organism: Loriculus beryllinus; assembly: GCA_039877255.1. Taxonomy (NCBI): domain Eukaryota; kingdom Metazoa; phylum Chordata; class Aves; order Psittaciformes; family Psittacidae; genus Loriculus; species Loriculus beryllinus. The sequence continues at coordinate 19,219 of JBCJKH010060262.1, read as the reverse complement.
TGTCTGTAAGGCTTGCAGCTAAGGGATTAGGCCTCTCTCCCTTTTGCTTGGATAATGCTTGGATAATGCTCCCAGAGCTGCATACCAAAGGGCTTGTGTGAGACACACTCTTCCTTCACCACAGGCACATTCAACCAAGATTCATTACCATCTAGAGCCAGAGCTTCTCACCTGCAAGGCACCACACGTGATGGGAGCAAGCATCCCGTCATGCATCCCAGGTTATTTTGGCATTTCACAGGCCTCCCTGGAGAGTGCTGCACACAAATTGCCACTCAGCAGCAGTCCCATCAGGGTGCTCAGCAGAGCCAGGTGCCTTTCCCAGCCCGGCTCCTACCACACAACATGCTCCAAGCAAGAGCACACCAACAGCTCTCAGAATAGCTGGCAAAGGAAGCGTCAGAGTAACCTCCCCAGCTAAGCCCTTGCTATGCTGGCATCAGGCTTGCAGCACACCTTCCCCCTGCTGTATGCACCGGGCTTGGCCAAGAGACAGCTAGGCAGCAGAGGTACCTGGTGCTAAAGGCACATAGAAGCCTGGGGCAGCAGGCTGCAGCAGGCAGCCCCAATGCCTAAGGAGATGCTAGAGCACTCTCAGGTTAGGGAGGGATTGGGCTTTCTTTTTGATCCCCAAAGTGGCTGGAGCAGATGAAAGAGTGACATGAAAATGAAGAGCAGGAACCAGGAAGATTAGCCCCGTACCGCAATGTAAAGATACAGTCCAGAAGTGCAGCTGTTTCCTAACACGTGTCTCAGCTGTGAACCCGCAGCATCACCCACCTGGATGGATGGAGGTGGCTCGGGCAGCAAGCTGAAAAAATCCTTGTGGGAAGGAGGCTTTTGTGGCCTTGGGAGGCCAGCCTTAGGCACATGCCCAACAATCCCATTTGCCTATATAAGCCTGCCATTCCCTCACGCAGACAGCGGGCTCCGGGAGATACTTCAGATCCCCTTTCCTGACGCAGGCAGCCAGCAAACAACTGCCATTTGAGGGACAACTTGACCTTTGTCCTCTCTGTGGTGCAAAGCCCCCAGGGTCCCCCCAGCTCCCCAACAAAAGCAAAAACCTTCCCCAAATCCACGGTCAGGCACTCTTTGCATTCCTTTCACTCCCTCCTTTGCTGCTGGTGCAGGGGATATCAACTCCCAGCTCTTATCCACAACTTGCCACCTCCTATGAGATAAGGGGTACTTGGCTGGAGGTCCAGGCATAAGTGCCTGGTCCCTCTGGGTTGGCCAGCAGCTCAGCCACCCCATTGTTCTGTAGGGTGTCAGGTGCTGTGGGGCACAGCGGGAGCCAACAGCTGCCTGTGGGGTGGCACAGTGCCACTGGGGATGCCACTGGGCCCATGGTGGCCCAGCCCTGAATGGGGAGCTGGGACCAAGCACAGTGCTTGCACAGACCTGCACTGCAGATCTTGTGCTGGATGACAGAGATTAGCCTTAAATTTCAGGCGTCCCAAGCACAGAGAGGGTCTCCACACACTGACCGCATGGCCTGGGATAAAAATACCCATCTCTCGTTACCAAAGCTTCTGCAGGCGAATGGTGGAGGACATGTGAGACAGATTTCCTTTGGGCTCCCAAGGTCCTTTGTGGGGGCTGAGCTGAAGGACAGAAGCTTTACAGGCATTCTAACATAGGCACTGCAGGCAGTGATGGACCTGAAGCAAGGGCTGGCTGACTTACAGACCAAATCAGCAGCATAAGACATCAGCAACAAGGGGTTAAACCAGCTAGCAGGTGCCAAATGGGAAAGACAGAAGTAATTTCCACCAGAAATTTCCATTTTTTCCACTGCCATTGGGGTTTTCTGGGTTTTCAACCCTGGGCACCCTTTTTTGCCTTTCACGGTGCCTCCGCAATTTGAATCCCACAGAATAGGTGAAGCAGGCTCGAGGAAAACACCAGCCAGCTGCCTGCAGATAACATTTGGATCAGCCAGCCCCCAAACACGGATGTGACTGGAAGCCTTTGAAGCCAAGTTCTTGTGCGCAGGGTGAAGGGCTGTGCGCCGAGATCAGAGCGCCTGTCTGCAAACCTGGCCTCGCTCCACGTGTCCTCACCTCACCTCAGCACGGGGCTCAGGTGAGCCAAGTCCCGGGCAGGCTGAGGGGCAGCCACGCTGCAGTGTCCCAGCCCCTGCAGGAGCAGTGTCCTCACTCAGGCACAGCCTTTCCAGCCAGGCTGAGCTCCCCTCCAACACGGAGCTGCGCATCACGCTCCTCACGAGAGGTGACAGCCCGGCCACATCCACCCTGGAGGATAAAGGAGAGGAGCTGGACTGCTTCCAGGGCCCCAGGTACCTCATTCAGAGCTGGCTTGGCCAGGTTCTCACTGCAGTGGTTTGAGGCTGCTGCCCCAGCTCTGCTGCAGCCACACAGAAGAGAATTTTCTGAGCGAGCAGAGTTGTCCCAGCTGAAACATTCCATCCACTCAGGCACAGCCACTGTCTCAGAGTAGGTGGCTACCATGTCAACCTGGCTCTGCAGATGTCCGGCTTCTCCTGAGCCCTCAGAGGTATGAAAAGAGTTACTCTTATCCTCCAGGTGCCAGGAGCAACCAGCCCAGCTCACCATCATGGCAAGGTTTGATGAACTGACAGTTCGGACCCACTGCACCATCCATCTAGGAGAAGTGGGTTTGCTCATGCTGAGATTTCACATCCAGCTCAGCCTAAGGGAGCAATAGTGACCTGCTGGTTTCAACCTTTTCAGTTTGACGACTTGTAAACATTTCCCAGGCAGACAATGCAGGTCTATTGAGGATAGGCTCACTATCTTTGTCACCTTGCACAGCCATTGTGAAACAGCCCGTAGATCCTTGCAAACCAAATGCTGGTGATGAATACGAAAAGGAAGCAACTATCTGGGTTCCTCAGGCAGCAGCACAGAGAGACAGCCCCTGCTCACCCTCTCAACTCTCTACTGCACTCAAGATGTTACTGAACAAGATGAACCAGAGCATCCTTGAGTACTTGTCATCTTTCCTCCATTCTGCCCTTTGCAAAGGCTGCGACTGCAGATCCACCTGTTGAGCTGCCAAAGTCCACCCCAAATAAAAGCCAGATCCTTCACCTTTGCAAGAGTACGACTGAGGCAGCCATGAACTCAGTGGTCTGCATTAACCCAGGTGAGTCGCCTCCCAGACATCCAGAACATCCTGTATGCTCGTTTCCAGTGTGGCCAGATGACGGACATGATACACTCACCTCCATGGCTGATAAGGAAATGACAGCACTTCCAAAGAGCTTTTCCTCTGAAAGACTCCAAAGCATTTCACAAGAGATGCAATGGTATCCAAATCCTTCAAGAAATGATGAGCACATTCAGAGCTGGACAGTTCTTTGTTCAGCAGTGTCCAGGATGGTGAAGTCTTGCTGAGCCATCGCTGACAGTGGGTTACACACTGCTCCAACTGCAAACACCAAGTCCGTCACCAGTGACAGGCAGGCTCAGAGCATTGCTTTCATCTTGGATTGTAAGCTCCACCAGGATCACATCTACTTGTGCTTGCACAATGCCCAGCACAAGAGGCTTGGCTCCCAAGAAGATAGAGGCAGGCCTGGCACCATCACCATGCTCCTTGGCAGCAGAGAATGGGAAGTAACCCAGAAGTCCTGCCCCTCATTGCTGCCCGTAAGACCACCCTCTTCTCACTGAGCAGGGAACTCAGGCTGAGCTCCACACATAGTTTTGGTGCCTACCTCCCATTCATCTCACCAGGCTTTAAGTACCTAGATGCTTTTGGAGGCTCTGGGCCCAAATCCAAGAGTCCGGCTGGCAGGTTGCTGGTGCCCTGTATCCTCCAGAGGCAATGCTGGAGGGAGTGCAACACAATGGAAGAAAACCAAGATGCAAGGCAGAAGGAGAAGGCAAAGGAAATCAAGGTCAGAATTAAATTCTTTAATACAAAAAAAAGTTTGTTTGTCGTCGTCGTTGCTGTTTAAGATATATCTGTAATTTCTTTGTTTAAAAATAAATATGTACTAAGGAATATCTTGAAAAAATTCACTAGACACAATATGTAGTGTTAATATCTTTTTTCCCCGCAATTATTACAGATAAACAGTAGCACCAATAAATAAAATGATAACAAATATTAAAATTAAAAAGGAGAGAGATTCAAGATGTAGAATTTTCTATTTTTCCTGTTTCTTCTTTTTACATATATAAAAAAATCGTAGCGTCTATTTAATCCGAATCACACATATACATAAACATATATATATATACAAACACATAGCCAAATATATATATAGTATGTAGATGTATATCTAACTCTTGTCTCAATAGGAATGTGTAGGGGTAGGTGTTAGAGAAATTAATTAAATAACTGCCCATAACATGCTACTGACTCTGCCAACAATTGGGGAGAGATGGGACGGGACAAGGGGAAGGTTAAATTTATACACAACCAGTACAAATAAAAAAAAAAAAAAAAAAAAAGAAAAAAAAAAAAGGAGGTACGGCTTATAAATAGTTGAAATTAAATATTAACAAAGAATACTGAAAAATCCCTACTCTCTCATTAAATTATCTGTTTAATTTCTAATTTAAAAAGGGATATTAAATAAGTATATAAAACACTTTCTCTTCCCTCCCCCCCCCCCCGATCGGAAGCCTCTGTCTTGCGCACGATGCAGCATGAGTATTACACATTGCAGATGCAAGCACCCACCCGCGTGTTTTTCCTCCTCCTGAAAGCCACCAGTCGGATGGGGAGTTCCTAGTGGTTAGTAGTCACTTGTTGTGAGTCTGTTTTTAGACTGTCTTGTCTTTTTGGAAGCTTTCCGTGTTGTACATTATCAGGCGTTGAAAATTCAATTGCAGATGATGTTTGGCAGCATTCTGACACAGACCGAGTACCTTTTTGATTATTATTATTAATAATAATAATTTTAATCACAGAACTAGATTATATATATCCACATAGATGTACAAACACGCTTTCAGGGGGGTGTGTGTGTGCGCGCGTGTGTACGGTGGGTTTCACATACACCACAGCGTATATTGCAGATACACACATAGCCAAGATTCTCGGACACGGCTTAGGGATTCCGGCTGCCTTCACATTTGATTCCCCAGCCCAAGACATGGAAAAAGGGCCTGATACTTACAGGATGTCATAAAAAAAAGAAAAAATCTTGATGTTCTTAAGGGTCATTCACATCGGGCACATAAACTGAAGGCAACAAAAAATGTATTCTTTTCCCCCCTTCAATCTTGGCATACATATATATTATTATTTTTTTATATATATATATGTATAAAAATAAATATATATATATAAAAAAGAGAGAAAAACACAAACATACACACACACAGACACAAATGCACACATTCACATACACACACACCCCCCTACTGTGTATATACTTTTGATTAATATCCCTTTCCAGAAATGTTCCGTTAAGCATCTTGGATGCTCTTGAGTGGCAGCTCTGTGCATGAAGAAAGCAGACAGTGCTGAATAACTGTGTGGCTATGCACCGGTCCCCATTCTTGCTTCAGCACACTGTAGGCCTTGTGTCCTTTTGCAGCCACCAAGGGCGGGAAATCTAGACTCCTGTGATACTTCCTTGAATGGAAAGTTAGTGTGCATCAGCTGCCCACCATCCTTAAGAGAAGCCAGCATGTTTCTCTGGCAAAGTTTCTACAGCGAATAAAGTCAACGCAAAATGTACACTGACATCCCATGTCCCAGCAAGGCAGGCAGGTTATGAGACGAGTAAGGGCGAAGGTTGGGGGAAGAGAGGGGAGGAGGAATCCTTGATCACGGAGATGGCCATTTCCTTGGCCTTTGACCCATCGCATCCTAGGATGCCGCTCTTTGGAACTCCCTGCCCATCCTCTCCATCACCTCTCCTCCCTGTCCCAGGCAAGGAGAAGGTGGTTTGTGGTACAGCACACTCTACAGAGAAACAGCGGAGGCCGCACAAGTCAGTTAGAGTTAAGAAGTTTACACCCAGCGCTTCTACTCAAGTCCAGTCTTAGCTTGTTTCTTATGCCCCAAGTAGCCCGCTTGTGTCCACAGCAGTCGAGTATTATCCAGTGAAGACACCAATAACATTAGCAATGTTAAAAAAAATAATCAGTATATATATATATTATATATATATGTGTGTGTGTGTGGTTAAGATATACATATATGTATATATAGATGTGGTTAAAATATATATACATATATATATATGTATATGTATGTATACACACATATATATGTATGCATGGCAAAACCCATCAAATACACCCCTATAGTCTTCCTGGCTCTGTTATTTAGCAGCATGAAAAGAAAAATAAAATAAAACAGTTCAAAACCCAAAGGTGAATTCTGTGCGGCGGGTGCCTTGGGGAATGTTCCTTCCGGAGTCCATCGTCCGTACTGAAAGTGCTGTGCTCTACCGATCCTTCATTTTTAGGGTTCATTTGGATTAGTGTTTTGTTTGTTTTTTTTTCTGTCCAGGCGAGAAATCAGGCTCCAGAAACAGGGCTGCTCCCCCTTCCTTTCCGCTGCTCACCGTCTCGGTTTTTCACATCTGTCAGAGAGGAGAGGGAAGGCAAAGAAGAGAGGAGGGTTTAGTGTTTGTGACGGGGCTGCAGGTAGGACAGGGAAGGGAAGGAAGGGAGGTGGCTAATGTGTTTAAGAGCACATGGTGTTAGGACATGGCATGATGTCACTGGTGGGGTGAAGTGCTGTGCAGATGAGGCAAAACACCTGAGAACCTCGACCCATGAACAGGTCGATGAGTTCTATTCCCCCAGGTTCACTTAGGGCAGGAAGGGGGTACTGGTACAGGGGGAAATTTAGGAGCAGAATCAGAGGCTTCCTCACAGATGAGCCGAGTGACTTGTTTGCACCCTCACACCATGCACACATAGATACACACAAACACACAGAAAAACAAGGCTAAGCAATGCATGCAGAAAGACGCATTCCCTCAGCTCCCCACCTAGCCACTTCCTTAGGTTGGAAGCAGTGCAGACAACAAGGCCTCATGCAGGGAAGAAGGTAAAAAGAAAGTGCCTCTCATTTGACTAGCTGCCGTGAGCAGGAGTTAGCACCAGAGAAAGCAGCAACAGCCTGAAGAAGCAGCAGGAGAAACGAGAATTTACTCTCCCAAGTAGGGTCCAATTCTAATTCTACAAGAAAGAGCACAAGCAACTCCACCTTAACTAGCTTTTTATCTGGAAACAGATAAGCTACCTACTCCTATGACTCCTCCCTATCTTTCTGGTCAACCTCCCTTAATGCCAATTATCCCACCAAAGAGAGCAACCAGTAAGAGAAACTAGCAAACTCCTTCTGCCATCACGACTTCTTTGGGGTACTGGTTTTAATTTGTATTTGTTACTTTTTCTCACCTTTCAAATTCTGCAGGGTAATTTCCAGCTAATCTGGAGTTTGGGGAAAGTAGAGAGGGAAAATTAGGTCTGGTCTCACACTTCAGGAGTTGCTGGGAGAAGATTAACTCCAGAAGCTGCTCTATTCTGGCTTCTGCATCCATTACTTTCCCACTGAAACAACAGCATCTCAGAAAATTCCTCTGTATACAGAGCAGTTTCCACCACAGTGGTAGTACCAATGCCACTCTGGTTTGGGCACAAAGCATTTTCACACCAGAAAGAAACACTTGCTACTTGCATCAGCCTTATTCACCTAGCCAATTCCAGGCAGGGAAATGGAGGCAAACAGATGCCTCCTCTGTCAAGGTGTAGCCACACAGGACCCTGGATCTCTCTCCCTTACTCTCTCCCATCCAGCCACTGCAACACTCTCTTGCCAGGAAGAATCTCCTAGATCTCTGAGAGAGGGACCTGAGCTCAGGGTCACAGCCAAGGGCTCATTAACAACCCTATTTCCATGTCTCTTGTCTGGTTAGGTAGAATGATCCCACACCAGAGATGCACTCACAGCTGCTGTGAGTCAAGAGACCCCAGAGGTCACCAAAGCACTCAGCTGAGAACGAGGAATCCATTTCTGCACGTGTCTATGCCACAGATGGTGTGTGACAGGTAGCACTCAGATGACACATGCACAGCATGGATCTCTGAACAAACGCTAACCACACAGTGTCTTCGTGTCTCTCACTCAAACTACAGACTTCTGCCTGCCTTCACCCAGAGACAGATTAATCCTGCCACACTTCACTTAACACTGAGTGTAGCCCCCCCAAAACACAACTCTGGCCAAGACACGGAGAGGGAACTCTGAGCACAGTGCAAGGGGCAGAGCACTCTCCCTGGCTTTTAGAAGAACAAAGAGAAAGAAAAATGTGGGGAGAGCCTTGATGGAGGCTCCTGGCCTGGCTTTCCTCCTTCTGCATACAGCAGTACCTACAAGCCACATAAAAAGGGCCGGGAAGGCAGGGGTGGTCAAATCCTAGTCACTTAAGGATATGTCTCTATCCAACAGTATGCTCAGAGTTTGCATACAGATAATGTACAAAAGGCGACAGACCCTCCTCATGGCTACCTCAGCAAGATGAACTCTGTTACTTTGTTCAACAGGATACCTTACATACAAATGCCCTGTCTCCAGGAGCCATCCCCATCCGAGTCCTGACAGCACATCTGAAATGCACAGCTGCCCTCTGACACAGGGAAACTCTGTCCTCATCTCAGTTAGCCCTTCTGCCCTCTGGCCCACGTAGGACAGCGAAAAGAAGTAATCACACAGCACTGGTGCCAGAAGTCAGCAGGAAGCAAGCTCCCCCCTCTTTCTCTTTCTCTGTCTTTCTCTTTGTGTATTTCATCCTTCGGGACACAAACCTGCAAGTGCGCTCGTTTAACTCAAGCTGCCTCGACTTGCAACGTGAGTCTGTGAATTTGCAGGAACATTTACAGGTCTGGGGATCTTGTACAAACAAGTGCTTTCTCCTCTCTGAGCAAGGCTCACAGTGACTGCAAAAAGGCAAAAGGAAAGATGTCTAAGCTACAGCGCTTCAGCAGAAAGAAAATACACATGCAACACCCTAAACATCAAAGCAATCCCTCTGCCCCCTCCCACAGCCCCCATGCTGCCCACTGGAGCGTCGTGGGCTGATGGATTTTCCAGCAGCACCCCGGCAGCCCCAGGACAGCACCCCCTTGCATTAGCGTAAAGAGAAAGAAAAAAGGCTCTCTGCACAGTATTCACAAATGCTGCATTGGATCCATAGGCACAGGCCAGAGGGAGGAGAAGGGGAAAGCAAGGATGGGAAGGTGAGAGGTCCCAGCCAGCTACTGACGTATCAATGAAAGGCATTCTCTGAAGTGGGCTATTCGAGTAGAAAAAGGCCAGCTGCTAAACGAGTTAAACACACAGGGTCTCTCCTCCCCTGAAAAGCAGCTGGGCTGCAGCATCAGATGATTATTCCTGCAGCCAGCACTGCCCTCCTTTCTGACAGCCCCATCCCAACCTTGCCACCATAGGACATAGGAGTGTCCTGTGAAGGGGTCGTGAATTTACAATGCAGAATTCTGTGAAATGCCGTGAGAGAGGCAGAGCGAAATGGACAGAGAATGACAGGGAGAGAGAAGCCACCAAATGCAGCAGGAAGAGAGAGGAAAGGAGAGAGCGAGCCCGCCCGGTTCCCCAGCACCCCCTCTCCAGCTTCCCGCCGTCCCACCTCTCCTCTCCGCCTGTGACTCCACCAGACACGCACATCCACGCACGCACACGCACACATGCACGGCAGACGCCAGCCTCCCTGTTGCCAGTCACCGTAGCAGTGAGGGCACAAGATGAGTCGGGGGAAGCAGACGAGAGAGTTGCAACCAGAACGTGTTGAAAAGAGGGTGCAGGGCGCTCGCCCGCCCGTCCGCACTCCTGTGCCTTGGGAGAATTGTCACCACTGATGATTAGAAAGCCAAGCAAGCTAAAGCCACCTTCCCTGAGATGCCCTCAGTGCCAGAGCGGTGCCACCACCAGCGCTGCCCCTGCAGGATCTGCAGCCCACCAGTGACTGGGAGGGGAGGGTGAGATTTGCATGAGCAGCAAGCAGGCGGATTGCTTTGGGGAAAGGGAGGGAAGAAAGTCTACAAGCAGAGGACACAAACGTACAAGCTGAATGGTTTGTACCGGCCTTTCTTGCGCTTTCTCTTTTGACCCTTCCCCTTTCCTCGCTTTGATTTTCTGGAAGAAAAACAAAACAAAAAAACAGAGAAAGAGAGAGAGAAGGAAAGAAAGGGAGAGAGAGAGAGAAAACGGAAGAAAACGCCAAGGAAGAGGAGGGAAAAAAATACAGCCATGTGCCTTGCTGTGAGGGGGAAGCACATGGGGCAGGACTGGACAGCAGGTCCCAAGGCCGAAGCATAGATCTCCACCTCGCACACACATTCACCGGCCCTCCTGTGCTCCTGCCAGCACCACAACCAGCCTGCCCATGGCCAAGCCAGTGCCAGGGGACTCAGAGACCACTGCTAGCAGGGCTGCTGCCAGCAGAGGCAGATCTGCTGCCCCTCCAGATCAGAGGGGCGGTGGGGAAGATACAGGGTGTGAGGGGAAGGAACAGAAAGCTTCGTGAAAGCATCACGCAACCGCAGGGAGTGCAGACAACCGTTCCAAGCGACAAGCACGGGCGCACACTGACTGACAACAGGCAACCTGACAGGAGAGGCTCTCTCCAGGGAAAAGGAAACTGCTCTGAGCTGATGCACTGCCCAGCACCAGGCCTAGGAGGGGACAGCCAAGCTCCAACAGCTCTGCTGCCAGGGTGGTGGTGATCCTGCCTTGGGACGGAAGAAAAGGGGGCCTTGCCTCAGCACCCTGTAGACAAGGGGTGAGACCTGATCTATACAGCAGCACTGTGTGGCAGAGAGCTATCTAGCCTGAAGGCTCTGCTTACCCATCCCACCTCCTGCGTGTGGTTTGGAGGGCTCCAGGAGACCTCACTGGATGACTGCTAACCTCCCCTCTGGCAGCCTCTATCCTGAGCACTGGAGGGGAAAAAGGGAGGCCTGACCTAGTTATGACACCCAGGAGATAACCAGCAAGTAGCTTTCAGATTTTCCCTCCTTTCCCTCCTTCCCCTCCTTCCAGTTGCCTTCCATGTGGATCTGCCAGACAGATGAGCAGTTGAAGCCAAGGCATTGACTCCATTCTGAAAAATCCACCAGTAGCTCCTGACTGTTGGGCAGGCCTAGACACTAACCATGGACCTCTACAGGCCAGTGACAGCACAGGGAGAGATGGAGGCTGGAGCCTGCGCTGCTCCTGAGCCACATTAGCACAGAACCAAAGGAGACACATGCAAGGAGAAGGCCCCAGGCAAAGCACCAGGGCTTGTCAAGCAAGTGAGCCCCAGCATTGCAGTAGTTCAGCAAAGGCTCCCTCATTCCCTGGCGCAGCCGCACCTCAGGAGGGAGCTGTGATGGGGACATGGGGGACAGAAGGGAAAGCACCATAGGTGTTTCTTAAGCCCTGTTCAAGTTGTCTCACTGGAATGAGTGTCAGAGCATCAGCTTGCTCCCAGCCTCTGCCCTACATGTCAGGAGTCACAAGGAGGCGGTGAGGGGAGGAAAATCGACCTGAAGGGAGGAGAGGGGCACCAATATAACAGGACTTTCAATCCAGCACAAATCAAAGCACACCAGTCTCTCCCATTCCTTCCCTTCCTTCCCCAGGGAGTGCAGAACCAGCAAAGAGCAGGCAAGGTGCTGTTAGAAGAGGAAAGGGAATGCAACACAGTCCAGGCTGGCTGCTTCACCCACACCCATCCTCACCAGGGTTCACACAGACCCAACTCTCGCACACCTTCAAACCACAGAGCCACGCAGACCGACCGTCCCCGGCACGGCCCTGCTCAGAGAGGAGTGCCAGCTGCACACAGCCCAGTGCAGCCAGGAGCAGATTTCCAAGGGGAGGAGGAGAGGCTGGAAGGCAGCTAGAAACACACAGCCACCAGGAGAGGGGTGAAAGAAGTTCTCTCACTCTCCCGCTTGCTCTCTGTTCAGCCTCATCTCCCAGTATTCATTTACTTCCTCTCCAGCTCCATACTTCTGACCAGCAGAACTGCTACCCCAGCCATGCACAGTCCAGCTGACTCTCACCAGAGAGGTCACTCTTTCTTTTCAGTGTTGTTCCACATTTTGTGATCATCCCTGCAGCTACTGCAGGACAAGAGCTTATTTCTCTACTTTGCACATCATTTTTACTTTCGGGAGGAAGGAAAGGGAAGGTTGTGCCTTAACCTCCCTCAGGTCACAAGAGCAAATCCATCAGACTGAAAAAACTCTCCTGAAAGCCTCCACCGAGACCCGGACAGGACATCCACCTCCCTTTACACCCTCCCTGGCCCCCACCCAACCAAAACCAGAGCCACATCCTGCATGGCATCTGTCCTGCCTCCACCAGACCTCTATTGTCACCTCTCCATGTAGCCAGCAGAGCTCCTACCCAAGCTGCTGTGAAAGAAGCCAGCAAGTACTCACTCAAGCAGCAAGAAAAAAAATTAATCATAAAGAAAGGCAGCAATTTGCAGTAACCAGAAACACCCCAAGAAGAGGGAAGGGAGATTAAGGGCTGCACCTTGAATCCATTCTGGTAGGACACACATGACGAGACCTCCCTGACTCAAGGTTAAAGCATTAGGAATGACTGCCATGGCCATGGGTCATGCAAACTCCAAGACTGGGGTATGAAGGAACAACCATCAGATGTGGGTTCCTGTGCCCACCTGGAATGGATTCAGAGTGTCGCCCCATGCACTACCATATGCCATTTCAAAAAACACCTTCTCCAAGTAAATACCTCCAACCAAAGAAAAGGGCAAGGGGCAGTGGGGAGAGGAAACACCAACCAACCACCAAAAGAGAAAAGAGGAAAGGCTTGTCACTTACTTTTCTTGTTTGTTTTTGACATCTTTCTTTGGTCTGTGAGGGAAAAGAGAACAAAGGCGTCATTAGAAGGAAGCTTACCACATGTGCTTCCAGTATTATCCCCAAGTCCCACCAAGCCCAAGGAAGGACATGTACAGCTGGCACTGTAGGATGCCCATGGCAGGTTTAGTGGTCCTTCTCAAAGTGTTTGCTCTCCTTTTGCATCTCACTGGCAGTCAGTGCCAAAAGACCCCAGGTTGCAGACTAGCACTGTTCACCTGTGATATCTGGAGATGGAGGAGCCGCACCAGCAAATTACTTCTTTTCCCAGGCTCAGCCATCCCTCTGCAAACCAACTGAGGAGACTGCAGAAGCCTCTGGGCAACAGTCCCAACCCAACGGCAGAAAAAGGAAAGGCTCAGAACAAGTTTATTGCAAGAGGAACCAGTGCTGCTCCATTCTCACCTGCAGTCACATTTACTGTGCTGTAAGAAGCTCATGTGCGCTATGTGCTGACTCTGATGGGGTTTAATTCTCATGATCTGGAATGAAAGAAACAGAGAGGGTCACTGCCCATTCACTATTTATATTCACAGCTCCAAATCAGCCTGCTGCACAGCAAAGCATTTGCACCCCAGGTGCTCCTGGGAAGAGCATGGCAGAGTTTGAGCTGGCTTTGAGGCCCCATCCTCCCAGTCAGGAAGGTCTTTGATCACAAGCAAGCATCAACACCACACTCGTGCCAAAGCTCTGTTTGCTCATGTATTCGAGGCGCCAGCACTGGTGGACTGCCTTGGAGAAAGGCATGGGAGCGGGCGTAACACCATAGCAAGGTTCTCACTGAGCTGTCCCCAGTTGATGCTAGAAGGATGGTAAAGGAGTATCCCGCCTGCTCTCACGCAGAAGCATGCTTTGGTTTAACACAAGGGCCCAAGCAAAAATTCCGTATCTGACTCCTCTTACCTATGCCACCATTCCTTCCCAGCTGACATATCACTTTGTCAGTGACTCAAAACACAATGTAAATCTGGTCATCTGTGGTTAAAGCAGCCCTGCAGAGCCAGATATTGTCCATCACCCAGTCCCAGATGCCTCCAGGGTAATCATATTAGAAGCGATGCATGTATTGTCACAGTTTCTCAACCCAGAACCTGACTGAACCACGAGATCTAGCATTTGCATCAGAGATCTGCTCAAGTGCCTATGACCCCTTCCAGACATGCAGGTATATCAGCCAAAAACTGTGATTCAGCAAGGAATGGTAGGAAGACCATCCCCAGCGACACCATGCTCAGGCCCCAGCTAGAGCCTGCAAGTGGAAAAGCAGTATAGGGAACCATGGAAGGACACAGGTTCCCCACCAGAGTTCAAACACAGCTCAAATGACATGCAAAAAGAGCTCACTTGTTAATCACTTAGTACTGCATGTCTCTTATTCATATCACAAAGTGATGGCAATATTCACAGTGGCCATTCAAGAGGCTGAAGGAAAAAGTAGGTGAGGGAGCTATGGGTTAAGAGTAATGGACAGCAGCATCACTGTAGGCACAAGTTAGGATCCAGGCTGCAGACAAGGGAGGTGACAAAGCTCTCTAAAGCAGAGTTTGCATCTTCCCCATGTGCCCAGCCTCTTCTATCACAGCCATCTCTGTCTTCTCCAAGGAATGAATTCAGCAGCCTCCAAACAAAGAGGAGGATGCCCAGAGGCAGAAAGGCTTTTCCACTTGACACTGAAGCAGTGTGTTCCTTAGAGCCCCTTTCCACCCCTGCTGTGCCAACATAGCTAATGACCCAAATCCCTTGCTCTGTTGGTAAAGGCTGACCTCACATGCCCTCCGGGAGAGAGTACTGACAGGCTTTCCCCTCTTGCACTACCCAGCTGCTTTCAGATCAACAGCTGTGTGGACCAAACACAGAGTGAAGGTGCAGCAGGAGCCAAGGAGTATCTTCTTTGAGGCTTTAGAGGTAAGAGCATCAGAAATGCTCCCTTGCATTATCTTAAACATGAAGTGCTCCTTTGCAGAAATGCTCCTTTGCATGCCCCTAGCAACTCTATTTGGGCACTGGCAAGGTCAGAGCCAAAAAAACAGATTCTCCCCTTAGCCTTGATTAGACATGGGCAACTCATCTTTTAACCCTGCATGGTGCAATGCTGGGCACAATGGTTAGGAGAGAGGTTAGTCCTCTTGATCTGATAACCTCCAGTTCCCTGTGGGAGGGTGCCCTTCCTCTGAATTAGCTGGGAGCTGGGACTTGGAGTGGCTGTGATGGCTGACTTGCTTCCTTTCACCCAAGCATGCCAGCTTGCAAGTCGGGCCCTCACCTCCATCGTGACGTTGTACACATCCACAGGGACACATTCTAGGCCCTCATCGCCGCAGCAACCTGCACATCTCATCAGAGGCACACAGGATGGCTTGAATATGTACTCCACCTCATCAGGGTACTCCTGGAAAATGTCCACCAGGGTCTCAATTGTCCTGCAGAAGCTGCGCTCATAGACTTCCAGGAATTTGATAACTAAAAGAAGGAATGGAGGGAAGAAGTTAATGAAAACTTAGCTCAAGAACGTCTAGCGCTTCACCCCTTAAAATGAGACAGACAGTTGCAACACATCTACCATATGCTCTTCACCAACAGTCTTGCAGGCAGGCCTAAGCCCTTTGTCTCTACCCCCTACACACACACACACAAATCAAGTGGCGACAGAAGGAGACAATTTTCTTATTGCTGCTTTAGGGCAAAGGCAAAATAGACCACAGCCTCACTCATATTCCCTGCTATCCCCCATACTCTTGGATATGCTGCCATTAAGCATACTAGCTCAGCCAAACGGCACCTGAGGCTGCTGAGGATGATTTGCACTCTAGGCAAAAACCCTTCACCGATTTGCCATTTATCCCTTTTCAAAAACAGCCAGTGGATGCCCCAGTGGCTTTTAGAAGGCAAAGGAATAAGCCAGAAGCATCCCTTCTACAGTATTCAGAGCAGAGACCCTTCCAAGAACAAGCAGAAGGTTCTGAACCATGCATTCACATGTCTTCACTCTTCCAGTCAGCCACTTTTTTTTGCTCCTGCAGAACATTCACCTCAACAGGCCACCTCAGAGCCATGACAGCACTTGCTGCAAGTCACAGCCTCCACGTCTCCACACTGACCACTTTCCCAGACCAAGGAATCAAGCCATCCACTGAAAGACTGAAAGCAAGCCCACAACACCCCCAGGATTAACCAGACCATACACCTGGCTACCAAACCACAACGAGGCAGTGTGGGAGGGGGAACAGGGTGGATCTGCCTTCCCTACTAATGGAGCAAACACTAACTGCTTGCGATCTGCACTGATTTCACAAGCGTTTCTCAATGTTTCCCAGTTTCTTGCCAAAGCTTCATTCCGTTGCTTGGTCAAGGGTTGGAGAGAATTAAAGAGATGAGAAATAGCAGATAAGTACACACACACAAAACCCAGCTGTTAGTACAGTTCTGCAAACAGTGAGTACCTAGAGCCCTCCAGGCCTCCTAGCTCTACCAGCACACAGGTAAAGGAGGATGTCCCAAATTGAGCAGAGGATAAGAGTACACACAAAGAGATAGTACCTGCCCATGCTCTTATGCACTATAATGATCCACCTGTACAGTATGCAGTCCTACAACACCAAGGTTGATAACTCAGAGTGATAAGAGCAAACTGCTTGCATCATGGAAAAAAATGGTCTCCAGTAAGCATTTCTAAAGTGCCCTGAACTTGTGACAAACTGGCATAAAGGTTACTTTGCCACAAAAATGCAAAAGCTGCAGGGCTTGGAGCTCACAGCCCGCAGTTAATTGTTGAAAGTTAATTCTAGGTCACACAGAGCTGACAGTGCCACAGCGCTGAGAGCGGGTACAGGAGGGGAGGAGCTTCCATCCAGGGAGTCTGAAGTGTCAGAAAGCGTGAGCAGCTATTAAAAGAGAAAGCGGCTTGTGAAAGGGAAATGTAGCCTGGCAGGCATGGACTGCTTGTTGGTATTCCTCGTCTAGAAGACATCATGTTTCTGTTCCTTGTCCTTTCCCTCCCTCTTTCCTCTTCTCCTAACTGCAGTATGCCTCCTGTCTATTCTTCTATCTCGTCTGTGGCTACCTCCTTCTTCCTGTTCCACTTCAGAGTGACCTTAGCCACAGCGTATATTCTAACAAGTTGAACAATGTAATACGTGGGAAATTCTGTAGGCACAATGACAGTGGCTGAACTGCACTGTTGATCATTCACACTGTGCCAGCAGGAAGGATCTGGGAACTCTGGCAGAGAAGGCACAGTTCTGGACAAAAATGCTTACAGACCTACGTCAAGGGGAGGGAGGGAAGAAAAGAGGGAGGGAAAGCAGCAGTTACCTGTGCAGATCAAATGCTGCTCACCGCAGTAGTCTGGGGCATAAAAGAGGAAGAAACCGAAACAGAGTTGAAAACTGAAGTGAACCTGATTAATGTCTGCCATGCTTCCTAAATGTTTGCACTGCACAAACAGCCGGATTACACCAGAAAATAATGACTATAGATTGGCCATAGAACAGCACATTCAACTTCTTTATCACAGCCTTTGCTTTCACGGCTGCACCCTCATGACTATACTTCAGATCTGGGAGATTTGGCAGGACCAAATCCTTTCCTTAAAGAATCTAGGAGATTTTGCCCTTACTTTAACATATGATGACTTTCCAAAGTCTGAATCAGCCTTTGAAAAGGAAGCGGGGAATCTTTCTCCAGCTGCCAGTCAGAAGATCCTGCCATGGAAGGCTTTGATTTTGCTGGACACAGAGCATTCACTCGGACACTGTGCAATGCTCCATAGTTCATTTGCACAGTTAGCACCCAAACCAGAGCACATGACTGAGGCACAGTCATCCTCACAGCAAAGCCCTGCCCCTGCTACCATACCTACACTTACCCCCATGTACTGGGAGTCATATTCCACACTTTGCTGGGCTGATTCAGACTGTGCTTCCTTTCCATTGGTTGTGCCAGGGACGGAAGAAGGTCTGTCTTTCACGGGGAAACATAGGAAGGTCACTGAAGGACTAACAACACTTGGCGTGCTCCCTTCCTGCAATTCGGGCTTCAGCCCACGTTTCAAGTTAATCCCACATCTGACCCACTCTCCTACCCCTCAAAACACCTCCAGATTTGAGTCAGAGGTTCTTCTTTGTCAATGGAGGGGGAAGTAAGGTTAAAACCCAGCCCAGGCCCACATTAACTCTTCAGGGCAGGGATAGCCACAGCACGCAGGATTACGTCCAAATTTGGAGCAGTTGAGTGGGAACAAGCTATACTAGAAAAGGAACACGTTCATGATCACTTTGCCTCCCTTGTCATCAATGGCTTAGCAGCAATGCAGACAAGCTGTTCTTTTAAAAATAAAAGTGCAGCCACAAGTGCTGGTGGTTTCTTTTATTTATACCAGAAAATCTTTTCTGTGGAACAAAGAGTGTTTGTCTGCCTCCTCTACAACTTCCCGTGCCACAAAACATGTGGAAGGCTCTCTTGAGCACAAAAGGGTAGGGGCTGAAGCTAAAATTACAGTCTCCAACCAGCGTGAATCCATCCCAAATAAAAAACTGTTACAGCTAGGCATCTCAGAGCAAGCACAGAATGGCCAAAGACACAAAATCACCTTTTACCCCAACCCCAAAGCCTCCAAAAGCTTCAGTGGAAGGAGCTACAGGACTGTTCTTGTGTAACAGAGGCACATCATCGTCTCCTCTTTGCAGAAGTGAAACTGAGGTACAGAGAGACCTCCAAGGTCAAACAGCAGGATGGAAGTTGAGCCAGGAAGGTGATGCCAAGAGTCCTGATTTCTAGCTCACAGATATATCTGCATCGCAGAACCAGAAATAGCACCAAGGCAACAGCACCAAAGTCTCACCCCTCACGTTGCCAGCCTAACTTCTCCAGCAATCCCATCAGCCTTCTTGGGACAGGGAATTGTTCAATTCTTCTCCTCCCCAGGAAGGTAGTCGGACAGAACAAACGGCACAGATGAGGACACTAGCTCCTTTCTACCAACAGCAGAGAACTGGTTACCAAAATAAGCCTCACAGCAGGCTCCATTTTGATCCCTCTGGAGTCACTGAACCTTCTTCTGTTGACTTCAGCAGGAGCAAGGGTCAAACGCAACAGGCGGCAGCCTGCCAGCAAATTTTGCCTATGCAAAATGGACACCTATCCCAAACACAGCCTGCCCCAAGCCCCTGGCAACGCGCACTTAGCCTGTCACACCAATAAAGCTACAGAAACTGAAATCCACTGCACCACCACAAAAAAAGCCCATGTGGGCCCACACTGCTAGAGCCCTCTGCTGACCTCCAGCTGGAATAACGCGGGAGGTCACCACACGCGGGGACCCTGCAAGACCTTCCCCAGACCCTGCTATGCAGCCAGCGGTC
>JBCJKH010060260.1:39215-53580 GCA_039877255.1 Loriculus beryllinus | reverse complement strand
CCTCATTCTCTTTTTCCAACCCTAGGGAAATCTGTCTGTAAAAATGGGCAAGTGCATTTCAAAGGCCTCATTTTCATAGACACTGCCTTAGTTACTGCATGCAGAAGGAAGGAGCAATGAATGTCCTTTTGCAGCAGAGGTCAATAGGAGAGCATTGCTGAGATCTTCCAGACGATGAGGGCATTCATGTTTTCACTTGGTTTTGGCTTTTGGTATTTTATCAATTTTCTTTGCTTTGCAGAACACTGGAAGTGTTCAAAGAGAGGGAAAACACTGATCAAAGGGCAGATAATTCACATGGTACAAAACAAGTGAGCAAGCATTTCTTCCCTGTATTTTATTCCAACAACTGAACAGACATGCTGCTAACAGTCTTACAGAGATCATTTCTTTCAATATAGAGCCATGAAAGAAGATTTTAACAACATGCCAGTAGCAAGCATAGAAGCTGAGGACTGTTGTATTCCTTTCATGATACATGCATGGAAACCAAACTCATTCAAAGAGGTCCCCAGGCAGATTTATAGAGAAGGCCAAAATAAACAGCTAAACACTACAGTGCTTGCCAGAAGTAGTGTGTGTCATGCACTTTGGAGAGGAAAGAAGGATTCAAGCTGTATGTGAGAGTGGGCATGGGCAGGATGACAGATGATGCATTCAATGCAGAATTACCTTCTGTTGAATGTGCACAGCAAACCCAAAACACAGCAACAACAAAAAGAAAAAGAAACAAAAATCAGAAATGCAATTCTGCTATATTTACTAACCAAGAGGGACTGCTGGAAAATTAAAATGAAACTTTCTTCTGTTGAAAATCTATTTTCTTCACAGTTCTTCTTTTTTTTTTTTTTTTTTTTTTGTCTAATGCTAGCTTTGGTAAAATTTACCACTGGGGAAAACCATGTTGTTTCTTGGTGTTTAGACTGAACGGACCCAGCCTACTGAGCCTGCACAAGCTGTTGCCATGCTCTTATGGCAGCTATGTCCCCATTGTACCTTACTCACTGCCTACACACCCTTAGCACTGCTGCACCACCCTGCCAGCATCCCAAGGATGCCACCCACCTCCCCTACCAGCAAGTGACTGCATTCAAATCACAATAACACTTTTTTCTGTGGAAATTTTGATGTGGTTTTTCATTATGTTTTAATCATTTAGCTTCATATATCTGCTCATAACAGAAGCAAAGAGGAAAGTGTTGGCTTCCCTCATGGAACAGCATAATTTTAAACAGCCTGTCCTTCATACCCAGCTTCCTGGGCCATTACAGCTAGTGAATTCCCAAAAGCCACCACAGTACAATGTTGCGTTAACTGCCTTTACTTTTCAGAAGAGCACAACTAGCATTTCTGCCATTAAAAAAAGCAGACAACACTACCGAAGGTCTGTTCTGTAACATTGCTTCATGCAGTATTTTTCTATGCAGATGTCATCTTCCCTTCATAGACATGAAGAAGGCAAGACTCCACAAATTCTGGTTTGTGTCCTTAGGGTCTATACATTTCATTCCTCTCTCACTTTGCTTCTGGAACAAAACTTGTTTCTCCTCCAGAAATTTTCTGCTCAATGGTCAGGCCATAAGTACAGAGCTCCTGTTTTCCCATTACAAAATTAAGGCTTAACTGTTAAGCCTTCTTATACTATTATAGTACATTAGTCCTTGATACCTTTACAGAAAATACAGTTTTGTGAAAAGTAAAAAAAAACCCACACCAAAATGCCAAAAAATAACCACCAAAATAACCACCCAAAAACCCCACCAAACCCCAAAACTCCTCACCCAAACAAAAACAAACCCAAACCAACCAAAACAAAACCCCCTCAAACAGTGAAACCAGTGGCTAAATATAGACTGATTTTACATGGAGAATATGAAGCTACAGGATTTTCTAACTTATACAGATATCCAAGTAAAATACAAACTATGTTCAATTTCACTTGATATGATACCACGGAAGAAAGATTTGTTAGGTTTACAAGGAATTTTATATGATCCTTAGTTCAAGGATTCATAACTGCAAAAGAAGTAAAAAAATATGCTTATACTAACCTTACTTGATTTTAGGACCTTAATTTGTTCTTCATAAACTGTGTCTTTATTCTTTTCCAAAAAGCCTTCACATTGATATTCCACCTGAAATCCATCATTTTACAAAAAAAAAAAAAAAAGCATTAAAAGTATTTAATAGAAAATTTTGCATGGAATTCACCAGTTACAACATTCACATTTAACAAAGATAATTCTTGTGGCTGTTAGAAATACCAGTTCCCAAGTGCATCGTTGTTAAATACAGATTTTCTTCAAGGAAAGTGTTTTCCAGTAAAATGTAGAACATTAAAAGATATAGAGATGAATACTGTTACTGCATTATACCGGATATATTTCACTGCTGAGAGATGCTTGTGGTAAGCGAGCATGATTGAATGGTTACTGTAAAGGTGAGGACTCAAACTGTGTCTCAAGCATCTCCTTCACTGAAGTTATCACGGCTGCAAAATTGTGTGAAATCCAGATGCAACTGAGAACAAAGTCTCCCATCTCGTTAGCTGAGAGGCAGCACGTGGATCTGCCTGCAGCTTATTATGAAAATGCCTCACTTGTACTCAGAAAGACTATTTTTACCAGAAGCAATAAAAAGCCTGAGTGTTATGACAATAGATAACAGCCCTCTATCACAAGGCCATGGAGCCTCCTGAACCAAAGAACAGCCAGAGCTTCAGATAAAAACCTGGTATTTATTTCACTGTCCTAATTCCAGGCTGAACAGAAACCAAAAACTATTGTCACAAGTCTATACCTCAGAATTCTCTATTAATTAAGTACACTAACCCTCATGTAGTGCCTCATGTAGTCTTCAACCTTGTATCAGCAGAAGTGCACACTATAAAATACATGAGCAGACCCTGATAGCAATTTTGTTCTTCAGAGCAGATGACAGCATCAGCAGCCCCTCTTTCAGTACAGCCATTTATCACTGTGCACACAGTGACAATACACCCTGACGGGCAAACCATTTCAAACAATTCCTGGGAGGGGAAGTCAGCAGATCTCCCATGGTCTTTCCACAGCTAAATCCCTCTCTGAACGCTGCCATTAATGTTCTTACTGCGAGAAATAATGCCACGAGAGGGCAGCAGAATCTGCCTTCTTCCAGGGAAGACAGCATGAAGGCTCAGTGGATGCCAACCTGCCAGCTACAGCTTTATTTTTTTCTTCAAGATGTCTGTATGCATTTACGTAAGCACACAGGAAAAGCATAAAAAGCTTAGCACAGACAGCCCATCAGAGCTTAGAGCTTATCCAATACCTGCTTGGAGCTACTTCTAGCTTTACTTGGCCCTCACTGCTCAAACTAGGCACAGGAAAGCCTTGTTTTCAAATACCAAAGTTTAGCCTAATGAACAGTATATGAAATACTATTAATTTTTTCTTGCTCTCTCATCCACCAAATGAAAGAGAACTCATGAAAACAATCAGTTATAGAGATGTTCTTGCTGCTTTCATTAAGGTGACACTAGACACAACAAGAACAGGATCCCTCTCCTATGCATAAATTCCAGAACCTGGGAAAAATTAAGGATTGGCCAATAAAGGCTTCCAAACCCCCACATCACCATGTAGAGACGTACTGATAAGAATCCCTGAGTTTTCCAAACTTTTTTTCAGCAAAGCTGGTAACATTCTGAGGCAACTTCTTTGTTTAACAGGACAATTAAACAGGATTTTAAACTATATTTCAACCTGAGGAGCTGCTCAGTTTGATGATGCCCTGTGGGAGCTGTACATGCATGCACCCCACTGAGGTACCCCTTGCCTGGCTTCCTAGAAGTAGCTGTTCACTGACCAGCAGAGGCGAGGGTGGCAGCAGCACATGATGCTCCAGCAATAAGAAGCACGTGTTAAGCCTCTTTCCTGTTTGCACATTAAAGTGGAAGCAAAACCATGTAATTTCATTGTTCTTTAGCTAAAACTGCAGTGAGATATATATAGAAATACACAAATGCTTTGTGCATTTCTATAGCGTAACTGGAATGGATACAATTATGCTGTGAATTGCAAATACCCAGGCTGTCATGTTTTGAAAAAGGATGGTTCATGGTTACAGCATGTGACAAGAGTTAGGAGCTCTTGTTTGCATTCCTGGCTCTGCACAAGCTGCCAGGTCAAGTTTCTTCTCCCGATCAGGTATACAAGCAGGTACACATTCTGCAAGAGGCTGAGCAGAGCCAGGGATGCTGCTGTCGAGTTGCTGCCAGCAACAGCCACCCACCCCAGGATCCCCCTCCATGCACTACTCAGCAAGTCCTCACCTTGTCAGCAAAGTGCTTGATGATGAAAGCCTTATTTGACATACGTGGTTTTTCAAAGAGGGCACATTTATTCAAATGAGTATTGTACAGTTTCTGGGCCCAAGTGTCATCCGAGCCTTTTGGCATCTATGGAAGAGAAAACACAGCCATTTAAAATGTCTTCAAAACTTTGCAGTAGCAAAAGACACTAAGAAAACGGGGGACAAAACTTTGTGGTTTGCTTTCAAACTCCCAACTCCTTGGATTTCCAGCATGGAAGCCACTAACCAGCTATGCACTCGCCTAATACTCTGGACTGGAAGTAGCCAGCAGCTGGTGTAGTGGCTATGTGACACACTAGACACTAAGAATGCTTCCAGTGTCACACACTTGAGGGCAGGGATCCAAGAGGTATGTTATATCTGACTGAACAGCATCTTAGTGGGTCAGAACTCGTTCACCACAGGTAGAGATTTCTTGTAATGCTCTCTGATACACAAGAACCCTCAGGTAGGTTTCCACTGAAGTAGACAACATGTGACATCCCCTGTACATGGCTCAGCATAATTACAACTAAGATAAAAGACAAAGGTGAGACATCAATTGAGAGGTGATTTGGAGAAATCTGACAGGAACAAAGACTGCACTTTCTACACTTGGGAAAGGGAGAGTTGCCAGAGTCAAAACAAAGGTCGGTCAGAGATCCAGATTCAGATACATGATGGAGAGGAAAAAAAAAAACCAGGAGTAAACCCATTTTTTCTCCTCCAGTAATCGCCAATTCTGTTTGTTTGCTCTCCAAATCCTTTCAACAGCAGGGTGTAAAAATGATGGCTGTATAAAGATGACTTTTCCCTGTGAGGCCCCAGAAGCAGGACAGCTGATGACCTCTTTCCCTGTGAAAGCCCGTGTGCACACACCTTACACTCCTCATCCAACAGATCCAGAATTCCCATTTTGGCCTCTATGAGGTTGATGCAAGGCTGATTGTCATAGAAATCAATCAAGGTCCATGGTATTTGTTCCTTCATATATTCTTCTTGTTCTAGCTTAAAGACATGCTACGGGGCGAAAGGAAAACAGTTTTCTGTGAAATAAAATGCAGAATAAATATATCGAACTCTCACTTGAATTCATCTTGACACATTAATCCGGGCTGTCAAGTAACACACTGGTTCAACTGAATAAACCCTTTAACAAGTAAGCGTATAAAAAATAAATTAACCTTTTTTCCTGGCCTAAAAACAACAGACTAAATTAAAGCACTCATCCATACTCTCTGCAAATAAGGTCTATTTTCTCTTATCTTTTCACTGCATTGCTCCACAATTATTATAAACTGTTTTATTAAAAAAAAAGCAAAACAAAACAGCACAGACCCCAGAAAAAATCTTAAGTGCAGTAGCAGCAACTTATAAAGCAGGATGTGCCATGCATTTATGATTTCTGCAGTTATGAATACTGCTCTATTTCAAGCAAAACTTCACTATAAATACTTCTGCATTTCCTTGTAAAAGAACAGAGCTCCATTTTCTCTTAAATGGCTGACACACTGCACTAAAATATACTTTTCAGCAAAACCCTGTGAGAATGACTGTAGGAGTATTAGCACAAGAAATCCTTTAAGCAAAATTCCGTGCAAGATTTACCCGGTGCAAAGATCAATCACAATGTAGTTTTATATTTATTCCAAAATATTATCACAAAAAACCTGCACAGCTGTAATGAAATATGCATGGATGAATTAAAACTTCAGGAAACAAGAAGGTAAGGAGATACTAAACAGGCAAACTGTGGTCTTAAGAGTACAAGCACTCTTTTTAAACACTAAAAGACTGCTGACTCCAGTTATTATAAATGATGTTTTACCTCCCATTTGAATTTTAAAGGACACTAACTCCTCTGGCAGGCAGAACAGAGCTCAAAGCATACCCCACCAAGCAGCAAAGAGCCACGCTGTGGGTTCGGGACCCACCTCAAACACCAGTATTCATGGAGCTGGCATTGGCTGCCTTGAGCTCAGTGCACAAGCCCACAAACGCCCCACAGACAGCAGAGAACTACCCTGACAAAGTAGTTTATCCCCTTTATTTCATTAGCTTAACACCACCCTTTCCAAAGCAGTGCTCCTTAACAGCACCCACGGGAACCATTCCCATCCCGCTGCTTAATGGCTGTGTTACACGCCAAGTTAATTCCTGACTGGAAAGCCAATGGTAGTGTTTCGCTGATGAATCATACCCAAGTCCTGACAGAAAACATAAAACCATTTCTTCACTGTAAAGGAATTAGCAATTACGTGGTGAAAAATGTCTTCAGATCCATTTTTCCTTATAGCTGTGTGTGGTGAGGCAGGGGAAAGGTGGCCAGGGAGGCTGTGGAGGCATGACTGGTGGCTGGGCAGTTCCTGAGCAGCCTGCCCTCAGCTGGGCTCAGGCCACCCCAGGTAGCTTTGAAAGTTTGCTGCCTGCCATCAGACACAGAGCTTTAGTTTAAAGCAACTTCCACCCCATGTACACCCCATGCACAGCAGCCCAATGGGTCCGTGTTCACTGTCAGTGGGTTTGGTAGCTTGGTGAGGCATCAACACAAAAGCCCTGTCGCCCCATCCTTCATGAGACATGTGCAACAGCGTGAGAGGGAAGGGAACACAGAGACAACGATCCTCACTAAAGGACTGAACCCTTACAATTTGGACAGTGACCAGATTTTTGCCATACAGCTAAGAAAACTCCAAGATACCTTGCACTTAGCAGCTACGACATCCTGCTTCAATAACTGAAGCCAGCCGTGGCATTACCAGCATGGAGAGAGCACACTGGGATCTGGAAAACCCAGACCTTGCTCCAGCACCCAGCTTACTCCTTGACACACATCCCTAACACTGGGATTAACAACGGCATGAGGGAATCCGGTCCTGCGAGCACACACTGTCATGGAAGTACGCTCGTAAAGAGAGTTCCAAGCCACTTCGGCACTGCAGCACAGCCTAGCAACAGACCTGACATAAATAACTTGCCTCATCATTATGCAGGTAAGATATGTAATTACAAACGTCACAGGGCTGAGGAGAGAGAATGAATCGTGCTCTCTCCGGAGGAGGGAAAGAGGCACCTCCTGCACACGTCAGTCACCAGCTCGTGGCTGAAAACCCTCAAAAACTAACTCCAGGAGAGGCAGCACGAGTGGCAGATTTCCAGCAGCGGAGCCCTGCTCTCTGCTGCCTGTGCAGAGAGCTCTTGCTGGAGGTGACAGAGACACAGCTAACTCCAACTTCATCCACATGGTGCTCTCATTGACAGGCAATCTCGGGGTCTTAATTGCCAAGCACTGCTTGTGTCTTATAATTGTTAGTGTGATTGGAATTTCAAATAGTCCCAGAGCAGCAGTTAGTCATAAAATCTATTTCTAGGAGATAGTCGATCTCTCTCCATCCCCCAAAGCCCACGGCCAGGACAGCTGGTTAATAGACTGAAGGAATTCACTGTAACCACTGGAGACCCAATTAGCAGAATGGGCTTGGGTGAGGGGAAAGGGAAGAGGAAATGCCAATCATTTCCTACTTACCATATTGAACTGCTGCTGCAGTTTTTCATTGGCATAGTTGATACAGAACTGTTCAAAGCTGTTGATTTCGAATGTCTCAAATCTAAAATATGCAGATACTCAAAATTACTAGTGCAGTGAAAAAAACAAATTAAATGACTGCATAATTTTAAATTCCCTCCCTCTAGTCAAATTCACTGCATTATTCCAGGCACAAACTGCAGTCAAACAACAACGCACACAGGGAAATGGCAAAATGCAGTACATGGGCAATTCAGTGACGCTGCCTCCTTAGGCAGGGATGAGGAATGTGGGGAAGGGACTGATGCTCTTGGAGAGCATGTTAGTTATCTTTGTCCTCTCTAGAATTGCCACCTGAAGGAACCAGGAGATTACCATTTCCTTGTAACCTTCCCCAGTGCAATACATAAAGGAACTATCAACAGCAAAAATCTGAAATCCCACTATAAATGTCAAACGTGAAAGCCAAGACAAAGATCTTTGTTAGCATGTCAAAACTAAACACCTACTTCCTTCAGCTGGAACAGGCAGCTGCTAAGGGCTTGGGGTTTTTTGTGTAATTCACGCAACACCACATGGTAAAGACAAAGATGTTTTCCAGTAAGACAGTCATGTAAAAGATGTCATATCCCTGACAGAAAGACTCACCCATAAATGTCCAACACTCCAATGAAAGAATGCTGTTTTACAGTAGCATGAAGGGCTTTGTTCACATGATCTACAATCCAGTTAAAGAGATTAGCATAGATATGTTTGGCAAGTGCATCTCTGGCGTTGATGGCATGAAGTTTAGAAATTGGCTTGATGTAGGTTTCGGTGGCAGTTGCAAGCTTCCTATGGCAAAGCCAGTGGGCCATCTCTTCATACTCCACACCCATGAGGTCGCAGAAGATGGTGAGAGGTTCATGCTTGGGCTAACAAAAACAGTCTGGTTAGGTCTTGAAGCATTATCACCAATAACACACATGCCACCATGCAATCAGAACTGCCTGCAGTGATCCAACAATAAGCAGCAACAGCACCAAGCTTTCTGCCCACTCACCACGTTCACATCACTGCAGTAAATTAGTGATTCAGTTTCCCCAAATGCATTTTACTATACTTGTGTTTACCACAAAGCCCCGCACAGGGAACCTGCAACCTTCACAAAGGTGAACCACCTAGATTCACAGGGATGGCCTTCACATTTTGAATTCTTGTAACTGTCTCAGTTTTGAATGAAGAAGCTAGAGAAATGCAGAGGACATCAGCTGTGTACTGAGGACAGACTGGACTACACCTCCTGAGTGGTGCTCTCATCTGCCTATATACACCCACAGCAGGGCACAAAGTGACAGGCAATAATGGGGCATGACAGCCCAAGCCAAGATCAAAGAGGAGTAAGTGTGGGAGGACTTCAGTGCTCTGGTCTCAGTATTTAACACAGTATTTCCTCAGTGAATTCTGGTGACAAACATTAAGAGATTGGAGCACACAAATTATGTTCTCTAACTCTCAAACTGGACTGTACAAGTGAAAAAACTGACCTCTGCTTAACCAGGCAAAATCAACTCGCAAGGTAGTGCAAGGCTTTTACCACTCAGTGAGTTAAGATACTACACCTTGTGACTAACAGGCAAACCGATATGCAGAAATCAAATAGGACAGACAGGTCTTTCCTCGTAAGGAACCTCCCTTACACTACTTCCTCATCACAGTCATTTTGCACTCTGTGGCTCAACAGCAAACTGACAAGCAGCATCTTGACAAAGACAGGTTACAGAGGACTGCTACTACATGACCAATAGCTTAAGGGTACATCGTCTTTATCTTTCTGTTTCCATGTCTAGATTTCTCTGGGGCTTCTTCCAGTCCTTATAGCATGCAGATCCCGTGGCAGTGCTGTTACACCTCCAAAATCCGATTAACTGAGCATGCTTTCTTTCAGTTTAGCCATACCACTTCAACTGGCTCAGAAGACAATAAGGTAATAATAATAATGAACACTGCACAAAAGAGTGTCGCATTAGGGTTACTCAAGCTGGCATTAAACAAATTCATTCACAAACCACTACATGGAGCCCATCGGTGAACTCCCTGAAGCATCATGCGAGCACTTCCAAAGCAGACCTGTCTGCACGGCGACAGAAGTCTGCAGTGGCATGGCTATTGCCAGAGCAGCGTGGCTCAAGTAGCAGATGCTTTTGAGAAGACATTCACTGCCGCCTGCTAGATGTTTACCACCTCAGGATAGGATTGCACAGGAACTTGCAGCTTTGTACTAGCTCATTCAGTGGGATTCCTGCATTGGAGATACCCATTACAACACAGGCTAGCTCATCTTGTCCTGGGGCTCATCAACTTTCTACTCGTGATCACTAAATGATGCTTTCTTTGTAGTGAAAACCTCTTTCAGACACACCAAAGAGCCAGACTACCGCTGCAGTTTCACAGCGGTTACCC
Organism: Loriculus beryllinus; assembly: GCA_039877255.1. Taxonomy (NCBI): domain Eukaryota; kingdom Metazoa; phylum Chordata; class Aves; order Psittaciformes; family Psittacidae; genus Loriculus; species Loriculus beryllinus. The sequence goes on along the minus strand of JBCJKH010060260.1, from coordinate 43,280 downwards.
ATTAGACCCCATTGGCAGACAGTGTCAGAGGCACACTGATCATCTGTGGCCTGATGTCTCCAGAAACTGCTACTGCAGAGAAAGCAACTGATTGCAAAATGGGGACAAAAACCTGCAACTGTTGTTACTATTTGAAGAGAGAGAAAGATGAAGGCTGTGTAGTCCAGCAGTGGACATTCAAGGGAAGGCAAAAGGAGAAACTGGTCACTTGTGAATCCAAGGAAGAGAGGAGTGACAAGCCAGATCTTTTTTGCTTCTCATCTCCAGAACATGGCCTTCAGTAAGAAGCCACTGAATGAGGAGCTTTTTCCAGATCAGATTATTCAGTCCTCATTGCTGACATCCACAAAGGTAAAAAAGGACTGATAAACCACAACACTTAGATGAGTCACATGAATTGCACCTGTATATCCCATGCTTATGTCTAGATAGGTATCCCTCAGAGGACTTTGTGAAATATCCTGCAAAAGCATTTACTGTGGGCAGGAAATGCACTCATGTAGGAATATAAAGATCTAGACACCTGCCCAGGACTTTAAAGCTATCCTGTCTTTTCTAGGACAGATCGATCAGTTTTGAAACAAAATTAAGGCTGCCACTGCTATAATAGAGTGAGAACTGTCTAAAGCCTCTAAACTGAGAAGAGTTGAATCCATCCGCAAAAAGAACCATGAAAATAGTAACAAATTAGAAATAAACACATTGCTTGTGTTTTTATATTGCTCCTCTTTCAGAAGAGGCTCCTGCAAACAAGCAGAAGGCAGAAGTGTCAGAGTAGAAACTATATCCTTCAGCTCATCTAATACTCACAGGAATGACACAGCTGTCAGAATCCCGAGATGCAAACTCCACGTTGCCCAAGTGAAGGATGCCAGCAAGGACTCGAAAAATTCCCATCTGGTAAGAATCGCTAATGCCTGAAAAATTATGAACAAAACGTTTTGAATAGAGAAAGAAAGAACCACAAGGTGCAGTTGCTGAAAGATTTTATCAAGAAGAGAAAACCAGCGACCACTGTCTTTTTTTTCCAGAGGCTTCGACATTGGACAGTACTGCCTGGCTCCACTGCTATTAAAAACATGTTACAAACAGATACTCTGCACCCCAAAAAACCCCATTTAAATGAACTATTTAATTTCCTCTTTCAAAGTGCTTTGTCAGTGACTTTCAATACTCTGTATGCTACATCAAGGAAATCCAGTATTTATGTTCATGTAACGTGTGCTTCTTCTACACTAGATATGTAATTCCATGGCAATTAAAATACCTTCTTAATGCAATAAAAGCATCTCCGTCCTAAAGTTTTCAAACTCTCCAGCTCTTAAATGCAACAGATTTTAACAAAATATAGCAAACAATGCAGAAAACACCTGCTAGTATATGGGATTTGGGATATGACTGTGTTGCACAAATTACCTAGCAGAGTGCAGGCCTGCCTGGTGTTTACCATTTCCTTAGCATCATCAACACCATCTATCACAGGGCTTCCACCTTGCTTCGTATAGTGAAAGTAATTTGCATTCCCTGTAAGAGAAAAACCAAATCTTTTACACATACTGATGCAGAAATTCACAGCACATCTGTAAAGCTGTGTAATGATCGAGTTGCTCTTGGCAGAATCCATGATTTGAAATATGTCATTATATTTTTGCCTTCTGGCTCACAGGACTGACTTACTCTGGAAAAGAATTTCTTTCCATACCTGATTCCTAAAATCATATTCCTCAAGCATATTTTCTACCTAATCTTGGTTCAGACTTCCACACCTGTGGAGCAATCAACTCTAGAAGCAATTATATTCAAGTCTGAACCAGCCAACAAAGTGGTAGGTACAGAGTTGACAGCAGCACTCTGGAATTATGTGGCAGATATTCTTATGTTATTTTTACATCAGGATGTAAACTATTTTGCCCATTTTCTTCTCATTTCTAATTTATGGTCTGGTTTAGTCTTATGTATCTGTGACCTGTTCTGGCTGAGACGCCATGGTTGGAGAACTCAACATTTCATACCACTCTGGGGAGAGCACTGGGCTTCAACGGGAGAGCAGTAGCTCTCCCGGCTACTGTGTAAATTCCTATGGTTTCAGTGACCATGCTTCCAGCTGCAGTAACAGGCTCCTTTTCTTCTGATCTGCTAAGGTTTCAAGAACACTGAAAGAGGAGTCTGCTAAATGGCTTCTTTAGTTATAATTACATCAGTTCCTTTCTTTCCTGTGTCAGCAGATGTGAATCCTAAATGTGCCAGGATGGTGCAGAAGAGCAGAGAAACACTTTAAAACCAGAACGATATTTCAGCAATTAGCACTGACAGGCTGTGCAGTTTGCCCACATGAAACTAACTCTTAAAAATACACAAGAAGCACTGAAATTTAGACTGAATTTGAAAAATTATGAGGTGATTGCCTGGCCCAAGGTCACGGAGATGCTTTTCCTATACAAAGGACTAGCTCCTGTTAAAGGAGAAACTTTTCCTTTATCAACATTTTGACTTCAAAAATGAAAAATTTCACTTCCCAATTTTGTGATAATGGTTGGTAACAGCCCAAGTGAAAGAATGCAGATGCAAAATAAGCTTTTCAGGTACTTAAAACAGAAATGCCAAAATTTTCTGGTAGCTGGAGCCATGGAAAAGGGGTTTTAAAGGACCAAGAGAAAAGAATTTCACCCTCACTACTGGAAAGCTACTCTGTAATCTAGGACATAATAAATCCTAGTAATTACAACTGCAGCGTGTTAAAATATACTGACTAAACAAAGTCATTACTTTTGTTTTATCTAAAACCCTCAAAGTCTGCAATCTGCCATTTTAGTTATTTTCAATGTATTTTAGTATTTGAAGGTTTATAAGCTTAGAATTCAAAAGCCAGCAATTCTTTCAGTTCTATGGCTCAAAAAGCTCAGAGATGCTGCTTTCTACCGACAATTGCACAACACAATGAATATGAATGTCATACCTAATCGTAGAGTTTTAAACTCAGGTAATGCTGCAGAGGCACAAAGCTGGTAAAAGATGTGGTAATTCCTTTCCTCTTCTGCCTTTAAAAAGAAAGGAATTTATTATTTTTCACAACTTAACAAATACCAGAAACATCCATAAATAGAAAAGAACTACTATGTTTAATGCTTTCTCTAGCATTAAATCAGTCTCTTCTTCCAAGTAGGAAGTGACGGGACAAGAGGAAACAGGCTCAAGTTGTGCCAGAGGAGGCTTAGATTTGATATTAGGAAAAATTTCTTCAGTGAAAGATTTGTCAGGCATTGGAACAGCCTGCCCAGGGAAGTGGTTGAGTCACCATCCTTGGAGATACTTAAAAGATGTGTAGATGTGACACTTAGGGACATGGTTTAGTGGTGCACTTGGCAGTGATGGTTAATGGCTGGACTTGCTGATCTTTAAGGTCTTTTCCAACCTAAATGATCTATGATTTGATGATTAAGAGCATGGAGGCCACATGGAAAAAGGAAACATAAATCAGCACCTATCATTTCCTTCTTGATTAATCCATTTTCAACAGCGAGAGGCATGCAGACATTTTCATTTCAGAAAAATGTATGATTTCACTTTCCAGAACTGTGGATTACTATTAAATATAGATCAGGGTTCTATGGCTGGGTAAATGATCATACTTAAAAGCTTTTCATTTTCCAAAAATAACTAATACCATTCGCCTCAGCATTTAGAGTAAGCTGGTGAAGGCTGTGTCTTCCTTGCCAAGGCAAAGCTGGAATTTTCAAACGGAGGACAAACACAGCTCAGAAGGTTATGACTCAAGACCAACACCATAATTGTGAATTTAAGCACTCTCAGTTTCATAATTTCAACCCCCAAAAAACCCCAAAACTCTCTTCCAACTGAACAATGTGCAGGAAGTCTCTCATTTTTTAAATTTACAGCAATATTTCATGTAACACTCCTACAAAATGCAAATTGTTAACTATTTAGGTTTATACCTTTAGGCAACCATTCAAGGAGAAGTCCATTTTACTGAGCTCTAGACTGTAAGGTAGGCAAAGATGGAGAGAAGTGATGGCAATTGAGACTCATTTGTAATTACTGTGATAG
>JBCJKH010060260.1:0-29533 GCA_039877255.1 Loriculus beryllinus | reverse complement strand
AGACTGTCCAAATACATCAGGGTAAACAAGACATAGAAACTGAAAAAGCCCTACAGATATCTTGGTTTACCTTCTTCCTCTATACCATTAGAAAATCCCCCTCCGAAGCCGGAATACTAAAACAGTTAAAAACCTATCCATCAATGAGTGTTTCACAGGAGATTAAAGAAGCTCAGAGCTATCCAATTTAATCATCAAAGCACAACATTGGTTTTTTGCTTCCTGTGACTGATGCATTGGATGTACCACTTGATCGTGTCTTTCAGACTCATGACTCCACAGCAAATAATGTCAAATAGATGTACATAAGCACACACACCACAAAAACATCAGCCTGGGAAAATGAACAAAAGGAACACAGAACTATTGGCATCAACCTCAATATTCATATCAAACTATTCGTACCCACGTCACGAGCACCCCTACCTGGGAAAAGTGTGCATTTAACTGTTGATTTTAAAAGATTCTGATATGGACTTTGAATACTTGCCTGTGATGAACTACTTCAAAGATGAGTTGTCTCAATGCCGTACAACATAGATGAGATCGGCAGAAAAGACTAGAGCAAGATATCCTTAATATAAATTGATGATGCCAAATAAGAGGGCATTTTGATGAGAAGAACATTAGTACTTACTTTGCCTTTGATCCTAAATCATCTGCATTTGTTTACCTTGAGGACACTGCCACAGTGCTGATGTTTTTAAGGAAGCTTCTTGTCAGGGTGGTTTGAAGGCCACCACCTTCAGGTCATCTTCTCCTCCCACTTCTCCACTGCTAAGAGGTTTAATTAAATCTAGTGCCTTTCTTTGTGGAGTTGCTACTGGCTTTTTCTTTTCTTTTGGAATAACAGGTTTAGGTTATGGTGAAGGGCACCAAGCCCCATGGCATGTGTCAGTTTCATTTTTCATTTAAATCAAAACAGCACAAACTGCTGCTAAAGGCTTGATCCTGCAAACATTTCTATCTCTTACTGTTTCAATGCAAGAACAAGAACATAATAAGTAGCTTTTATTTAACCTAGCAGTGACAGTCTAGCCTGCTTTATCCCACTGCTGTTCCTCTACTGCAGTTCTGTGGTAATAAGGTAGACCTGTAAGCCTGAAATTGCTTCACATTTTCAAAACAGTGAATTTTGAATGATTAAGAACCTGACACAAAATGCCAAGAAAGGAACCTGTGACTCAAGGAACATCTGGGATAGATCCTGCTCTTAGCACACACATAATTACCACTACATTGATGTGTGTTGTGCCCATCAAAGACAGAAAAGCACCTTAGCAATATGCCATTCATCAGCTGAATGACGGCAGCAGGAAAACCAACACAAAAAAATAACTTAAAACCCAGCGACACTGCTGAAAAGTCTGACAGGATGCATTCTGCAATGCTGGCATGTTTGAAATCTTGCTGCACTTTCATCAGCTCCAGCTACTCTGAGTGCCACTGGATTAACCAGGGACCAACACAAACCTACTTCGAGCTAAATGATGTTTTACACCCTGCACTGTAAAGCACATTTCCAAGCTCTGCAAGGATACAGGTACATACACGCAGCTGACATGATTAAGTGTCTCCAGCAATGTGAACATAACTCTGACCTAAGTAAGCATCCTATTTTTTGTAATCAATCTCTCAGCATCCCCGCTGCATGTCTGTGACAACATATGACCGAAATAACCTGCAGTGTCTACAATCAGAACATTCCCACATCTTTGTATCCAAGAGCATGACGAAACAACTCTGTTTAATAACAATCAGTTTCTCTCCCATGAGGCAGCTGTAACAAAAACAAGAGCACAGAAAACTTTACCAAACAGCTTCCTCATTAATAACAGGAAATCAGTTTACTGAAAACAATGCACTGAAACTAAAAGCAGTGTGAAAGCACTAAGTATCATTGTTATTGCTCTATCGATGTTTCCAAATAACTTAGAAGTACTGATGTTAATAGAAATAGAAAAATGCATCTAGTACCTTACCCATTCCAAATAGTCTGAGAATATTACCCACAGGAAAGACTTTAAACTCCTTTCCTGTGAAATCCATTGGCTTTCATCAGGTATCAATACAAAGGTAAGCGTTCTCTCTAGTTATCAATTGTTTTTTGTGAACTTCACAGAAAGCAGCCTGATTAACTTATCAAGAAACATAGGAAGGAACTTCCCAGCTGCAGGTGGTCAGTCCCAGCAGGCTAAAGGGAGCACTGCCTTCAAGGGACTGAGCATCTTCCAGCGGAGGAAAGAGAATGCACAGCAAACACAGGAAAAAGAATGCAGCTAGAGAAAGACAAATCTGTAGTATAAGATGAAATGAAATGGTCCTGCACAGCTCATCTGAAGGCTCACTGATTAGGTCTGACTTCAATTAACATTGAAATAAATCAAGGGTTTCCTAAAAATACCAGTGACTGTAAACTTGAAATCAAAATACAACTGGGTTTGGTTTGGGTTTTTTTCCCCATAGAGCACTCTTCTTTCTCAGCATGAAATGAGACACACAAGGATATTTACAGAGCTCACCAGCCTGTGCTCTCCCCAGCACCTGCCCTCCCAGTCCCATGTCAGTACAGGTCTCAGGTTCACTCTTTGGGCAATTGTGCTCCACTTCTGTGTGATGCTTCCAGTGTTACAGTTCCTTGCTTTGCTCAAAGCCCACTTACCCTAAAATGAAAGGCAGCTGTAAACCCCACCAGACCCAAAAGATTTAACATGAGTCAGCACAATATATTTAGCTTCACCTTTGCCTGAGCACGGTGCACAGCAAACAAGGCTGTATATGTTTAGCAGAACTTGTTCAGTGCAAAGGCCTTTGAAATTCAGCCCAGGGTGTGCAGCATCTGTTAGGAGCCATTATAAAAACTGGCAACTCTACAAACCCAGGATTAACTTTTCAAACAGAAGTAATTTAACTGTTCAATAAACAAATAAATAAGGATTCATTCAGCAGTTTTCTAATGCTCCAATGGAGAACAGCAGTGGCCAGTCTGGGCAGCCTTCCCAGCACTTGAGGGCAGGAGGCAACATCTTGCTCTTCCATCAACCTTCTGAACAAACAATTTAATCACAAAGTTCTCTGCAGCCCAAAGTTCCATTATCCCCTGTTTCTGGATTTGGTTCTTGGCCTCATTAACAGGGGAATGCACCCCCGTTTTGTTCTCTTACTTTCCAACCACTTCCTATAGTCCACACAACACAAACACATCCTTCCATTCCCTATGTAGCTGCAGAGCCCTTCCCCTAGGAGGTCACCTTCCTCAGGAGAACAACCAGGCAGCACCAATAAATGTCACCCAGTGCTCTGCCTTCACCTGTACTGCAGGAAATCCTTTTTCCCCACTTTTAAAGTTTCCTTCTCACAGTGCTCCCCTGCACAGTGGGCACAGTCCCTCCTTCCCACAGAGCCATGTCATCCCGGAATTCCCAGCGCTGAAGCCTCCAAATTGGCACATCCAAAAAGGTGCGGCCTGACAGATAATGTGTTTTTTCCACCCTCAAAGGGTGGTTGTGTGGATTAACTCTTGTAAAACGCCCAGAATATGCAAAGTGCTGTGTAAGCACTAAGGATTATTATTACAGACTAAAGTGTTTTGAACCATTCTGTGATGATGTGATGGAGGGAAGAAAAAGCGAGTTACCAGTGCTGTGCTCCTTGAGCAAGTGTCATTTCTTGCATGGAACAGCACCCACATTTCTTGGTCTGTTCCACCTACACACACTAGTTTATTCTGTCTGGAACCACCATGCTCTGACCTGACACATCCTGGCCTTCACAGACACCACGCTTTAAAACATCAGAGAACTGTTCAGCTGCACCTTGAGTCACAACAATTGCTCCTGACTAAGCAGTAAATTAATTCTTTATAAAATCATTCATTTTGAATAGGCACAAATAACTAGTCCAGCAAACCATGCTCTTTAACCACGCTTCTATATATATTTTGAGCTTAAATAGCTTTTGAAGCCTAACTGTATTTCTCACAGACATCTTAAGCTGCTGGAGAAAAGATGACATTCTGAGCACAGGACAGGGGTTTGGAAAGCAAACGTTGCTATGCACCATAAGTTACCTGGCACAAGGACTCCTGCAGGAAATGAAGACATGCAAAACATAGCACGTTATTTTTGTACACTGAAAACAAACCAGCTTTGGGAGAATGTTACCAGGAAACCCACTCAAGTGCTGCACTATCAATTGCACATTCTATTCTCATATATTTTACTGTCAAGTTGGTCTGATCAAGTCATCAGACACTAGGTCAGGATATTCAATTCAGGCAGTCTATGCCCTGCTTTTGCCACCTTGATGAACTCACCAAAGTTGCTCTCCTACCCACGTCTGTTTCAATTTATAAAATGGAAATAATAGTACTGATCACTAGCAGTAGAGGATATTTTCAGGACTTTGACGTAGAGGACTATGAGATCTGCTCACAGAAAGTGCCAAACAAAGGTGAAATATTACTACTATACATAACCTGATTTCCCTTGAGTCTGTTCTGGTCGCAAACTCAGCCACTTTAAAACACCTTAAGTTCACAAGTATCTTTTGGTCCTCCTCAACAACAGCTTTGTCAAAACATTCTGTAATACTCTCAAAACCAGCAGATGGACCTCGTTTTAATTAACAAACCGTGCCACTTGCCATTTTAATGGTATCCAGGAAACACAGCTCTCGACTGTAAAATGGTAAAAGGTGAAAAGATAATGAATTGACGGTAACATCTCTCGACACATACAAATGAAGAAAACTGAGGTCAGCACATGCTGCAAAATCATGACAGATTGCACTCCAGAGCACAAAGATGAGCCAGCACTATGCAACTGATTTATCTGGGGATTAGTCAGAGGTCACTCCTGCAATAGTTTAGGAAAGCTCATTGCTTAGCTACCAGCAGGACACCTCACATGAACTCTCACTTCCAGCTACCACCATACTTAACCCTTTTGTTGCTTAAAAATAATCATTGCTTAGACAAGTAGGTCCCTGATGTTACGTTGATTACCCCATCTGCTGTCTTGTACCCATAACATCATAAAATGTCAGACCAAAAGTATAAAAGACTAATCCAAAGTCATCTGTTCTCTCCAGAAAGGACAATTTCCCTTTTCACTCTAATTTTAACAACAGAGCCCCAAAATTGCCATCTCTTTTCAAGGTATTTAATTTAAAGAGTCATATGTCAAAGCCGTAAGTCAAAGAAGGCTGTTGTATGTTTGTACAGTACCCACCACAGCAGGCTCTCATTTCATGACTGGATGCAGATCCGTGACGGGTTGTTAATCATCCCCCTCTCAACTTCTGCCAGGGGAGAAGAGAGTATCTATTTATCAGACATTCAGAAGCAAAGCAGCAGCTGATCAAATGTGCATTTTTGTAAGAGGACATCATGTTGGGATGCCTGGAATAACTGGAGACTGCCAGTCAAGGTGCTTTCAAAACACCTACTCAAAAGCTCACCAAGCTTCCTTTTGAACAAAAAGTGACAGGAGAAAAAGTCTCCCTGCAGCTGAGAGCCATCAGATACATGCCAAAAATCTGACAAAACAGACAGCAGCCTTCTTATTAAAGGTAATTTAATGAAAAAGATATACACTAACATTGAATAACGCTTTGTCCAAACAGAAACTGAAACACATTGGAGATTGATGCTTTAAACACTAATGCTTTCCATCCTGGCATTTGTTGAGTTTTATAGGGATCTCATCAATATGTAATTCTGTTTGCAAATGTTACTTTCAACTTGCACTCTGCTAATTAATCAGAAGAAAATTTCCAAGTTAAATTTATTAAACTGAAAAGCACTGAACCTTGCTGTATCTGTCATCAACGACAAGTAGGATACAACAAACCAGACCAACAAGGTGCTGATAAAAATACATATTAATTACTGCAATATACCCTTTACTAAGCAGGGGAAGGAATCTTGTGTAAGAGTGATTTAGAACTTCTTTCTCTAATAGTGTTAGGAAACTGATAATCATAAGTCTCATCCATTAACGCATTTCTTAGCAGATTTGAGAGTATAATCATCATCCTCTCTTATTGCAACCCATACAGTTCAAAACGGAGGCTTCTGGTGAATATTACAAAGAAAATGAGCTGCACCTGCTGATGGTAGATTCCTACTGAAATTATGATGCTTTCCACAAAGAACGAAGTATTTGCCAACTGCTGCTTTTCCTCAATTTGCATCGTTACCACAGAGAGAGGTGACAGTGAAGACTCAACTTCTTTTTTGTTAGTAATTTGGAAATGCTGGCTTACAAAAGTGTGCAGCACCATCCAAAGGGTTCAACACAGGCAAACACTGTTTGTGGTTTATATTTCTGAGACAAAATTAAGTTCTTCAATAATAATTTACTTCCTTCTAAATCACCCATCTGCCTTAAACATTGCCCCAAACCTGTATACATTCGCTCAACTGAACCAAGCCACCCACTGCCTACCCAGGAGGAGAGAGACCACCCAGTGCAGGACCCAGCTCTTCCCAAAAGCACCAGCTTGTTACAGCTGTTTCTACAAAACCACAGCAGCCCCCAGATTGCTCTGCACAACGCCCTCAGGCAGGCGGGAGCCCCTCAGGCAGGTCCCCATCAGACAAATCCTGCTCCTTCCCATTGGAACACGCTCACAGGTAGAGCTCCTCCTGCTCAGACAAAGGAAGAGATCTGCTCTGGTCCAGATCACACAAGTCAAACCAATGAAATTATTGGTAAGTATGAGGCATCCATAACCCTGGGTCTAACACAACTTAACTGCAGTGGTAAAACTAGTTCATTGCTTACTTTGGGCACAGCAGAGGACAGAAACAAAACTGTCAGTCTGCACAGAGGAGTGGTCAGAGGTGGAAAGAATAAACAACAGTAAAAAGATACGCATGAGAAGAAGGAAACAGAAGGAAAAAGCAGAGAGAGAAGAAACAGAAGAAAGAATAATCCAAGATGAGATTAGTCGTGAAAGAGGTGTGCACACTTTCCAGTGCTGAAATCAATAAGAAGCCACTGAGCAAACACTTATTTCATTGTCAGCTCTGGGTAAAGACGAGCCACATTCCTTTCCACTGGAAACTGGTGACAGAACTGCTGCTGAAAGAGGAAATAATGGATGTCCGAAGAGGCACACCACAGCCCAGACACACCACACCATTTGGCTGACTCTATGCAGAAAATTTTACATGCAAAGGTATCCTTATGGGCTGCTTTATACTGCAATTAACCCCACACAGTTGCTGAGTATCCCTTTCGAGGCACAGACCAAATGTAAGCTCCATCCCTGTCATTCCAGTGGCTAACATTATTGCACTCTATTTTTTCTGAAGATGGAAGGCAAGTATTTAGTGTGCAGTCACTGGTTTCCTGACTGCTGTCATGGGGCATTTTCTCTGGCTGAAGATGACCACAGAGATCATTTAGTTACAACCATGCACATGTAGGGAGTTTCTCAGTCACAGCAGATGAGTAATGAAGCTGGCAAGCACAAATTTTAGATCATTAAATTGGAAGTTAACAAGAAGACCTAAGGAGTAAATATTTAGAAGAGCTCACGGAAGCCTTATGGATAGAAGCGTCATGACTAATTATTCCAGTGAGCATTTAAAGATGGAGTTAGGAGAGATTAGAAACAACAGAAAATTAAATCTCACCAATTAATTACATGCATAAATACAGATTAATGACATATGAGTAGCTACCACATGAATATTCAATGCAATTACTGAAGTGTTAATGGAGTCACAGACAATCTCATTTCCATTTTTAAATAACCAGCTGCAGAAATGTAAATCTTCATATTTTTGTCTAACTTCCTAATTCAGGTGCAAATGTGATTTGTTCAGGGTGTAGGAATCACAGAAGTTAAAGGGGAGAACAAGGAATTGGAAACAGCTTTAGAAAATGCAATTCAATGAGCAAAGGCAGTTATGTCCAAATGACAGAAAAAGTTCTTAAAAACAAACAGGTAAAAAAAATAAACAGACAGAAAAGGAAATATACATCAAGAAACTAAACAAACACTGAAACTGTTACTTCACTGTAGAGGAATTCTTTTCATTGTCACGGTGTGCTCAGATTTCATTCTGCACTGATGAAAGTCCTGTCAGTTATTCATAAAAGGATAATAAATTGTTTATAAAACATTGTAGACACACAAAGGAGTTTACTTCATGAATGCAGAAGGATTATTTAAGATCATTTCCATGCTTACATAATTTCTCATTATTTGTTTCAAAAAGGACCTTGCACTGCATGTTATTTGTTGTTATTCTGGACAGCAGAATTGCTGGAGGGTGCAGTGAGAGCTGAGAGCAGGCAATTAACACAGAAAGAAAAAACCACAGCAGAAACTCTAGCCAAAACCCCAGCCCCCTGAGTCTGCAGAGAATGCAGATGGTGGAAGATAAGAAACCTTCACTGCACAGGCTTCAGTTATAGCATCATTCCATTTCTAAATCTTGTCATGCACTTATAGATCAAGCACACAGAATACAGGTGATCTGGCAACTTGAAATTTTAACAGAAGTAAGAAGTAAGCCCACTTCAGACCGTGGCTGAAGGCAGCCAACGGAGAGAGATTCCTCTTACTTCCACGGATTATATTAAATACAACAATTCTGGGAATAGAGGTTACATCCATCACTGACATGCAAGCGCAGGTCACTGCACTGTTCTGGCTCTCATATTGATACTTAAACTAACAGGTAGCTAATTTCTAAGATGAAAATTTTATCATTTTCAACCCATTCTCCCCGTGCTTCCCCCTCCTGCAATAAACTTGAGGGCAATCGCAATTAATCCAGAGATCTGCCTTAGTTTTACTGGAGTAATTTCATCATGAACTGCACTGTCAACAAGGAAAACTGTATCAGTAGCTTGCAGCTGACCATTAGGACACAAGGGACCATCTTGTTAACTAAACACCACTAAAGCCCAAAAGATCTTTATCTTGGAAATGACACATTGCCAAAGCTCCTCAGGTTGGCAGGCTCTCGGGGTGAAGGGGAAGAAGTTTCTAATAAACACTCTCCTTGGGTGACAAGCTCACTTTCATGTAACGTTTAAAGAAATGAGGATTTCCTGTGCAGCTGTTACAGTGTCCTCAGAGACACTGCTTCAGGAGCTCTGTGCAATCGTTCCCCCTGCTCCCTCTTAAATCTAGCCAACAGGCAGATTACATAGCTGGGACTTTACCATCACAACCAGGAGCCTATAATAGCACTCCTAAGCCGAGTGATTTATTTTTAATGCTGTCAGTATCACATAGAAATACAAACCAGTTCAGTGTCTGGTGCTTTCTTCTTTGAAAATCCACTGATGGTTAAAAAGTATCTCCATATTTTGCTAATCAAATTAAAACATCCAAATGTTATAAAGCTGTGGGCTAATTTTAGACCTAAATACTGACCAGATCTGTGGTTATTCCTGTTACCTGTCAGCAGCCATGATCTCTGCAGCATTCATAACGCTCTACTGCTCACTAACTTACGCAACTTATTCTCCTGTGAAATGTGCTAAAACACTGGATAAAAGACAGATCTTGCAAAATACTTCATGAGCTGTAAATTAAAGAGAAGGCCACTGGCCAGGAATTTTTAGCTTCATTCCTCTTGGAAAAACAATGAATTCAAGAGTTGTGGTCTACAAACCTGGCCATCTGCTTATACGCTTCTTCAGCCACCGCAAAGATATGTGGATCCATATCCCCCATATTTTGGCCACTGTATGCATTGATGATATCTTCGCCATAGATAGGCAGTTGTTCATAAGGATTTATGGCCACTAAGACGATACCTAGAAAGGAAATGGAACAACAGGAATTATTAATAGGTGTTTCAAAATAAAACAAAAAAAATAGCTTTAACACCAACTATTGTTCTCAGCTTTCTAAAAATATTAACTGGGGAAGAACGAGAATCTGATATTACTGACGTCAACAGATAGTTATTGTGATCACAGTTTGCATTCAAAAAGTATCAGAAGAGGTAACTTCTACTCTGCTGTAAGAAACACACCAGGGACAACTTCTTTACTTTCTCTCTCTGTCTTTTCTAGCATGCATAGAACATCCAGATTCAGAGTGTGTTGACTTGAAACACCACCTGCTCACTGCAGTACGCCAATGAATGTGCATTGTACTTCCCTGTGCATTACTGTGAATTACAAAAGATAGTGATTTGTGAATTATAACTACCACATGGCCTCACTGACCGACAGTTTGGATACATGAAAGTGTGTTAACCCTTCAGCTGTTATGCCGTGACCAGTTTTTGTAAAAAACAACAAACTAGTCATTGTGTAATTTGGATTCCAGGGTATCTCTGCGTGTCAGGCAGGACAACCTCCTGCTCAAAAGGATAAAAAACCTCCCATTAGATATATTTCATAGGGCTGATACACAGCAGTACACAGTCATGCTAGGAATTTCAGCAATTACACCTCTAGAAGGCATCACAAAACACTCGTGTGTGTAACTGCTTACACCTTCCATTTTCTAGTTCTTAGATCCCAATTGAACACATATCTGCCTCTTTTATATCATGTAAGATACAGAAGTGGTATCTCAAATACTGAAGTGGCCATTTTAAAAATAGAATTTCTTCTCACATACGTATTTTGGTGCCTAGGAGTGCTTAATACAGGTACAAACAACTGCACAGTGACTATAGCAAGCATGCTACATACGCTCCTTGGCCAACCATCCCTGAAGGACCTGCACCAGCATTTCCACAGCACTCAACTCGCTTCTAAATTTACCCAGAAATTCACACACACATGCAGAGACTTCCTCAATGCAGATCCCAGCCCTCTGCTCTGTGCAGATCGCAGTGTTGTGATGATCTAAGAAATTTTCCACGGAAAAGCTGGGAGCAGGGAAGTGGAAGCACCTACAGTCTGGCACCACTGCTGAGAGCATCATCTCGTTCTTAAATCCCGTCATGCACTTACAGATCAAACCCTAGCAATAATGTTAAACAATGGAGTATCTGTCACAAAGAGATCTGAGAGACCTCAATCTATTTCCTCAAATATACAGCAGGTTTTATGTCTAGACACACCCATGTAAGTCAAGTCAGTGTTTTTCCATCAGCCATGACTCCCACTGAAATGACTCAGGAGCTCAAATGAAAAGTCTCTATAAAACTGTATGCCAAGGTGTAATGCTGTAGTGATGAGCCAAAACATAAGGGAGTTACGAGGAGGGGACACCTCAACACCAGCAGACTCCAGCAATGTTTTTGGTGTCGGTTTTTAACATCTGCCCTTTGTCACTGACAAGTAGCAAAAAGTTAAGTAATGCTGCTCCAGGGAGCCGAGCCTTCCAGGCTTGCAAGTCTAATCAAAGAGACATTGAAAAAAAGCCATGCGAGGCTTCAGACAATTCCCTCCTGCTTTTGGCTATGTTGGCAAAAATAAACCCTTGAACGCAAAACAAGCAGCCCCGTGACAAGTCTCCAGCATATTAAATCACTTATCTTCAGTAGCGACCTGTAAAATCAGCAAACAACTACCATCTGGAAACATCCAAAACAAGACAGTTAGGAATTACGTGCTTTGTACAGAACTTTGAAATCAGTCCGTCTCATGGGTCTGTAATCCAGATGAATTTATATATAACTTTATCTCCACTAAATCATGTTGCTATTTTAAGAAATATCATGGCCCGACTCAGATCAGATTTATGTGCATTTTCATTCCTACAATTACACTAAATTAAACTCTGGCTACTCTCTTTGCCATTCATCTTATATATACACCCAAAATAAGTGTATTTAATTTTTCTCTTTTTTTTGTCACCCATCTGTGGACAAACTGGATATTAATATAAATAATTTGTTAACTGAAAGTTTGCTCTCTGGCATAGCAGGCAGTACTTTATACATCTGAACTAACCACCAGCGTCCCTGACTTTTCATCCCAGTCACAGCAGTTTTTCCTCGTAAGCATTCACTTTCCTTTTTTCAACTTCCTTCATTAATTCTTCATTTCCTATTCCCAACAGTAAAGCAAAATTGAAAATCACCTCTGAATTGCTAGTAGAAGGCTGACATGAAATTAAGAAATCAGGATGTTTTCTGCTTAAGTTTGGTTTACTTCGAAGTGAAATTTTAACGGACTTAATATCCATTTGACACGTTAAACATAGACAGAGTGGTTGAAATCATTTCTAGGGCTGTGGACATCTAGTCCTGCCAGTTGAGAACAATTCTCTTGGTGGATTAAAGTGTTTTTAATCTCCTTCAGGCTAAATCAACTGGGCTAGCTCAAACCACCTTTGAAAGGTATTTAAACTAACCTGGCTAACGTGTGAGTCAGATTAAGGAGGCAAATGCAGCTCCTTCCGCAGGCAGAGCTCTAAGGCAATAATCTTTGCAAAGGGGAAGCTAACTTGTACTCAGGACAGGAAATGACAGAGCAGTTTGAAAGGTGAATGTCCATGGCCAAAGGATCAGATTTTGAAGGGCTGACACACCAACTGTATTTTCTTCAGCTTGTAACATAACGTACACATGCCTACATTCCAAGCTAATAAATCCACCGCATACTGCATTCCTCCAGTCCCTTCAGGAAGAGCTAAACCTCCTTCACCTGCACTTTCACCACCAGGAACCCCCACGCTACTGGATCCACATGTTTCTAATAAACCCACATGTAGCTACCAGAGTCATCACTTGAGGCTTGTTTGGAAGCAAAGCAGCTGACCAAGCTCCACCATCCCACGCCCTTTGGCAGACCCATCCATGAGGAGCTAACTGCCTTCCAGCACTATGAGAAAATATAAAACCAGCCAAACCCACAACTGAAGCTGCACTAGAGAAAACATGAGAACAACATGCTTTCCCAAACACGTCAAAACAGAACTAGCAGAAAGTACATTCCTTTTGAGAGCCTCTTCAATGATGCTAAACACAGAGCATATTGTAAGCAGCCAAAACATGAACCGGGTAGGCTGCCTTACGGGAGAGGTACAGCGGTATCAGTAGGCACAAAACCACGAAACTCAGAGTGAAACCCTTACAACCTCAAGCCAGGAGATTCCAGTTGTGCAAGGCCCTTTCACAAAATGTTTCCTCATCAAGAGCTTTGGGTGGGGGCACCAGGGAGTGAAACACAGACAATGCCTAAACTGAGGAACTGAGGAAGTTTCCCAGTGCAGAAGAGAACACACACCCTCAGAAGAGGCTGCCCAGAGAGGCATTGGTATCTCCATCACTGAAGATACTCAAATCTCAGACACAGACTGGTCCAAGACCTGAGCAACCTGATCTGGTCAGACCTGTTTTAAGTAGGGAGCTTCACTGAAGATTTTCAGAGGTCTCCTGCAATCTAAATTATTCTGTGCCTCTGGCCATGCTCTGACTGCATGATGGGATGAGACACGGGTATGAATCATCTCCCACTCCTACAGGAATGAAGGCTGGCTGCAAGCAGAGGGTGGCAAAGTCTGATTCAGTCCTCCACAGTCTGGACACTTGAAAGCAGGAGTGGGAACAGATACGCTCTGCTGAGCATCCATAGACTAGGAATAGCCAGAGTGAGCAAAATGTGGCGGGACATTAATGCCTACAGTCTGTCCATCACAACATGTCTAATGTGGTGGTTGCCTTAGTTCTCCATATACATCTTTAACAGTGACCAGAAGAGGGAAAAACTGACCCTTGGTATGTTCTATATGCAGAGCAGGACAGAACAAGGCCTTCAGCTACCTGAAGCTGTGACTAGCTGATATCTGTCAAGGGCCACCTTGCAATATGACCTCCCTACTCAACAGTTTGCAAAACAAATGAAATTATAAACAGCAAGTCTCATAACGTATGATAATATCAAGGAGGTTCAGCGTACTCTGGCTTGGAATACCAAGAACTGGGACTATCCTAATAAAGTCTAATTAGAGACAAAGTTAAATTGTATATTAAAAAAAGAAATCATGGGGCATGTTTTCTTCTGGCATTAACTGGGCTACAATGGATATGAAATGATAATTTCACTACAGGTACTGGAGAAATGTGTCTTTGCCCCAATCAGATAAGAAGGAAATTTTCAATATCTAGTTTCCAGCAAGCACATCATCGTACTACGTTTTGTCTGAGTAAAACAAATGTAAAACATTCACTAATGCTTTAAACTGTTTCTTATGCACTGGCACAATGTCCAAATACAGATAAACTAGAGAAATATTTGAAAATTTACAAAGTTTATGTATATGTAAAGGTTATACGAAAAGTTAGCAATGTTTGGACTAAACACTGAGATTTAAGAGAAACACATGCACACAAAGTCCAGAACCATGAAATCTAAATTTTGAGCCTAAATTATCTCACAATGTTTCTTTAAAATAGACCACTCAGCTGCAATTCTGCACTTATGATGAAATTATCATTAAAGTAACTTCCTCTCATTCTGACCATCTGAAAATAACATGTGCAATTACAACTTCAGGTAACCCCTTATGAGCTAAGTGGTATTTTTAAAACGAAGATCGTTCCTAATTGTGACTGGACAAGCATTGGCTCATGCACTGTTACAAATTCACTCCTATACTTCCACTGCCTGGAAAACATTAAAAGGAAAATAAACTGGTATTTTCTATACAGAGAGGGAGGAGCTCAGCGCAGAGGTAGGCAATCATAGCTGCGCAATAAACCCACCGAACAGCAAGGCTCACCTCCTGCATCTGCACCATGTGAAGCCCTCCTCTAACCCATACCTACTGAAGTAAGCCTATGGGGAACACTAAGGCTCTTCTCTGAACCTTAATACTGTCAAGTATACTTGAATCATTTAACAACCACAACAAACACAGGGACTTTCATAAGAATAGCCCAACATGACCTGTCATTAACTTATTTTAACTTAAAGGCAGACATATCAATAATCAACACCCCTTTTCCCATCTAAGGCACTCTCTGTAAAGATTATGGTATGAAAAGACTGTACTTGCCACAATAGGTATAGATTAGTTTAGAGTCTATGAATCGAACTTTGAGGTTGTGTAGAACAGCAGGTTCATGGAGATAACTGAGTGCTGTGAGGTCATTTTCACCAACAAGTATGTCAGGGTTTCGCAAGGGCGGGAGTTCCTTAGTCTTCGGATCTAGGCAATATTCTAGGTCCTGAAAATCAAATGAAAACACGTGTTGAAAGAGCTGGTGTTTAGGTTTGTTTCCTCATTCAGTCCCTCCAGCCATTCTTCCCAGCAAAAGACACCCCCCAAAAACAAAGCAATATTTAAACTATCTGCTGATTTCTTTTGGCAGCTCTTTCTCCAAAAATGTTAAGATTTCCCAAAAGGGTTTTCTACGTATATAATATATGTGTACATATATATATATATATATATATATCCACCAGGCAACCATAAAGAGACATAATCTTTTTAGACTATTACTTAAGCAAACCCCTTGCTTTTGCTGCCTATTTTTTTATTAAATAAAACAAAATATGTTATATCAAATATCTAACCAGTTTTTCCAAATTATCTTCCTCTTGAGAGGAACACAAGAAGCAGATTCCCATCAGCTGGCTTCATACGCTAATACAACATGAGAATATGGCAGAACATCATGAGGGACACATAAACTGGATAAAATGCTACTTACAATTTTTGCAGATGAAAATCAATCTCTAACATACATGGTTTATTTGCACCTGTCTCTAGATCTAAAAATCACTTTATTTGCTTGCTATTTCCTTGTCCACACATAACGTGACTTAACTGGCAAACACCCTCATTCTGCTACATCTAAGTGTGCAGCATCACCACACAGCCTGGAATACATGGAGGGAAAATTAATCTTAATCAGATTAAAAAGGTTGGACTCATATTGTCATATAAGAAATTTGAGTCAAAGACTGAAATTAATTCAAGTAGGATATTTTATTTAGAATATGTTCTATATATATATAGTCTGCTCTTTTTACTTTATTGCTATGTAGGCCTCTACATGAAAGCAACATCTAAGCTGCCCACTCGTAAGAAAAAAGAAGAAAGTAAAAATAAGTATTTCATCCCCTGCATTAGATCTACATTTTCCATTAGAGAATCTGAGGAATCACCATCATTAAAACTAAATAATCATTTAAGTAGCATGAAAAAAAATGAACAGGCCTTTACTAGAAGGAGCTTTTCACAGACTCGTCACCATTTCTGTCTGCTGTATACAGCATCATTTTTGTCATGCCCTTAATCTTTTCCCTTTTTTATCTTTATTAATCTTCTGCTCAATTTACAAATCACAGTTCTTTCTCTGCAACACTGTTCTCCTAGCAACACTGTTCTCACTGGAGTATCAAACCAGGGTTATAGGTTAAACAGCGCAAGCAGAAAAAGATGATGCAACTGAACATAACAGGCAGTTGGATAAAAGCAACTGGTTTTTAATTTTAATCTTAAAAATCATGCAAAATGGATGTTTCTAACTTAACAGTATAATTTATCACACCAAAAAAATACCACTGGAAGTCAGTGGCGAAGTATAATTGCACATACATAAATACAGATATATTCTGACATAATGCAGCTTCCTGCATTAGATGTATCAGTCTCCGGTCAAGAACAAAATCACCTTAAGAACACTGCAGACCTACCTTGCCTTCTTCAAGTCGAAGCTGGAGGACTTTATCTCCAGGTTTATAGTCTTTGAGAAGTTCTGCTGACTTCCAGACCTCCTCTGGATCAGGGATCCAAACCCTGGCATACTGCAACACAGTAACAACAGCAAAAGATCATTGACTGCTTGTGGCAATATAGTTAATTCATCAATATACATGACACCCAAGCCATGTTGGTTTTCTTTCACATCGATGTTTAACAGCCAAACCCTCGCATCTGAACAACCAAGGTAAGTTGTTCCATTGATAAAAAGCTATACAAGCTTAATTTTATTCCCCCCCCTGAAAAAGACATTTCCCATGCAAAATGATGCTACAAGACACACATTCAGTGTTGAAAATCTACAAAGAAGAAAAATAAATCTGTGATTTTAGAGAGATCAAATACTTGGCTATAAAAAAAATTAGAGTAACTCATCTGTGTAGGTTCTAAATGCATTTGCAGCATAATATTATATAGCTCTTTCTGCCTTTTTGTCTTCCCCCTAAGAGAACACTTTGGCACATCTGTGTTAATTCAGGCAAAGCTACCCGATCTCAAGTATTAAAAGCTCTTTCCTTCGTAGTTGTAAATAGGGCAAGTTTAAAACAGATTATCTCCAAAATGCCAAGAGAAAAAAAAAAACTGAAAAGATTTGGTTGAAAAGGCCTCCAAATAATAAGAAAAAACCCTCAACAAAAAAAGCATTCCAGTTAATGCCTGTTTTCACCAAACTTTATTCATAAAAGTAACCCAGAACAAACATATGGCCTGTTTTCAAAACCAGAAACTATTTTTAACAGGGTAAAGACATAATGGCCATGTCATATTCCAGAATCAATTAAAGGCATATGGAAACCACTTACACAGTTGCATATCCATGCAAATAAGTACATACGAAAGCAGCTCTTGAGTAATACAAGGAAAAGGCTATGACATTTTTAATATATTAAAGTTTCTGAATTGATGCTCTTGCAATGCCTCCAGAGCACTGAGATCACCGCACAGCCATCATCTTTGCAAACAAAACAGCTTTTTGGCTTTAGAGGCGCAGCCATGTTGCAAAACACTCTCAATCCACTAAATTATTTCAAAATAACTGTTAAGTATTTGACAAAGCAAACACTTGATGGCAGAGAAAACTGCACGTGCTCATACAGCTTCATCACCTAATCTTACACAGCTTATCTTTGTATAGCATCTTCTGCCTCAAAGAATGCTGAAGCGCTCTTTCCCCCCTCTCTCATTAACCCAGTTTTCCCCCTACTTAAAACGGCAAACTTCTTGTTTCTACTCGGGATCCTTTGAAAGACCAAACTTTACATTGCCACCTTCTTGAAACACAGGAAATGATAAAGTGTGTTCAGCAAACTCAATGGGTTGATAAGCAACACTGGAGGAGCCCCAGCCCCTGGTCCAGGAGAAGGATACGCACCCTGCCAGGATGGGGGCTGCCAGGAAGGCGCAGCCTTCAAACTTGACAAAGCAATTTGCTTCCCATACCCAGGATGTTTCTCAAGAACAGAGCACATGAGTAATTTACAGCAGCCTAAATCAATGGCTTCTACCCTTAACACTCAGCAGGCTTTAAATCACTGCTGCTGCCTTTGTCTAGAAAGCTCCTAACTCCTGAAAAGCACATGCCATGGATGTAAACCAATCCTCTCCACTGAGTGAAAGGAGAAAAGTAATGAAATAAAGAATTAAAAATTGGTTTCAAAACCGCTTTCATTGTTCCCACTACAGAGTATGCTGTGCTCCCACACGTCGTCTCTCTTCACCTTCACTGGATGTTTATGCCAACCCTAAGAATCCAATTTACACAAAGAGAAGAAATTGCTCTTTGTAGTGAATGTGGCTGTGCTGGGTTTTCTCCCCCATCAACCTTTATTATTTTCATATGTATTTGCTATTGTTTCCAGTACAAAAGTACAGTATTACTTTATTATTTACACACACTCATCCCTCTCCCCAAAAGATAAGAATATTGATGAATTATCTGAAAAGTTAAAGATCTCAAAACAATTCTTCTGTATGTGCTCTTGCCATTGACAGAGAACACTGGATATAATAACAGCAATGGAGGCCAACAGAAAGGCAGTGGAGCAGCTGGGAAATTAGCAGTGGAAGCCATGCCTTGGGCACTTGGATTATGTGTTTGTTTTCAGTCCTGCTGTATCCAAAACTCACAGGCTTAAAAGCCTTGTTCAGGTTAAAATGAAGGTGTGTGGTAATATACATGTGCCAATGCAAATGCAAACCTACAGAAACTACAGCATAATTCCAAATTAACAAGGACATGACCATATGGGTGCAGCATTCAAGCCAAGTATTGCGCTCAGCAGCAATGTCTTCCTTCCTGTACTTTTGGTTTTTAAACAAAGGATTCCCTATAAAACTTCAAACTTACCCCAATGTACTTGGTCACAGTATTCTTTTACCTGAAAAAGATCAAAACTCTGCAAAAAGTGGGGAAGTTTTCCAGTTTAAAGCAAAGATGCTGCAGTGTCAGGCTGAAGACTGAACGTCTACCACACTTTGCTGAGGTTTTCCCCCACCCCAGCTATAGCAGCAGCTCCCCATCCTCAACACTTCTGATGGATGTTATTTCCTGCTCATCACAGGAATTAAGAGAAAGCAAAGTAAACGTAATGTAAAAGAGGAAAGCATTTAAATACTGTCTGGCAAAACATGTTAGCAGGCTGGTTTCCTCTAGGCTACACGAAGAAAAGTTTCCTGATGTAAAAAAGGCAGCAGCCTCCTAAGACACAAATACTGTTAACTTCAGGCAGCAAATACTGCATAGCAGTTTCTAGCTGCATGATCTATGCCAGCATGAAATAGGCACCTTTAATTTATTCAGCTGAAACTGTACATTTTCTCCTGTCTAGAGAAGGGAAAGGGAAAGAAGAAAACAGATCACCATAGAAACTGGGTTCTAACCCAGTTTACTACAGACAGCTGAACCTTCCACATGGCATAACCCCACAGATACTGAAGTCATCCTATGAATGCTAAGCTGTAGCTCTTCATTGCTTAGCCTTAAATCCCTGCCAAAGAAAACACCTGGTAAAACGAAGAGGTGGGAGGAGAGAGAGATGTTCCTTCTCATAAGAACTGAATCATTTCACAACATTCTCACCTCCTTAATTTAGCAGGATGATTTGCAACATAAGATTTTCTGGTTTTTATATAATCAGTTGGTGTTAAAATCCCATTGCTGGCTAGCCTTTAATGGGATCCAATCCTACAGCAGAAATTAAAGCACCACCACTGGTGCAGACAGAACCAAGGGCCTCTTTCCTGGGAATTATCTTACTATCGTCCACTCATCCCTCTTTATTTGCTAGTATATAAAATCAAGTTTATGACTACATTAATACTAAAATATGATATACTTGTAGAGACACCTATTTACAAATCAGCCCTCTAAAAAGGGAAGGAAATTCTAGCCTAAAAATGATAATAAATTCTAAAATAATAGCACTGAAATTACAATAAAAATTGCAGCAAGAATAAAATGAACCTCAGTGAAATTGTGCCTGATTCTGATCAATGAATGTTTTACTCTGTAATAGTTCAATGCAAATTTGAACCACCAGCATAAAACTGCTGACAGGGGATATAACAGTACGATTTATTCAAGAAAAGGCACTGAATGATATTTTGCATTAGAATGAAAATGTAAGGCACACAGATGAAATATGCCTGGATTCAGAAAGAAAACAAATAATTACATGAATATTGACCGGACTATTTCAAACACAGTTTCTTGCCTAAACTCTCATCCAGCCTCAGCAGGCTAACACAAAAAAACCCCACCACCTCCAAAAACACACAAAGTATGGAATACCTATTTAACAAAGGGCAAGTAGGGCTGCTGAAAGGTAATGGCTTAGTGGTATCTACACTATTAGTGACTCTTTAAAAGAGTTCACAGCAGAAACAGAGGAAGAAGCTTCCATTTTTTACTGGTGGGTCAGAAAGCAGGCTGTATTACTACAGTTTTATGTAATGAGAAAATAGAATCAGAAATTGCAATATTCTGTCATACCTCATGATTTCTTGCCTCAGATCACATGAAGAAATCAGCAGACTATAAGAATTATCTACCAAATAAGATCATATGACTCACAAAGCCTCTCTTCTGAGATATTAACCTCTTGAAGTACTAATTGACATTGCTGACAGAACAGAATTAGCAATGCAGGCAGCTCAGCTGTCGCTCCAGCAAACAGTTTCCTACTTCCCTTGCACAATCACAACACTGCGGAAGCAGATACAGCTATCTTCCCAGCTTGGCAGCTCTTCTGATAAGAGCTGAAAGAGTTTATGAAATTATCTACATCCTAAAACCAAAATTTCAACTCAAAGAAAGCCAGACCCAGCTTCTCTGCAAGATCTACCCCATGCAAGTGAACCTGAATGAGAATTCACTTTAGCCAAGATCAGATCTTTATTTACAGACAGCCTCAAAACCCAGGGTCTTTCAGGTGTTAACCATGAGAACCTTACAAGAGGCACTGCCCTGCTCTCTCTCTAGAATGACCTCAGGCTTGAGTGGGAATAAATCAGCTCAGTGATGTCTGCGTCAAAGAGATAAAATCAATTCTGGCAGCAGCAGCTGAAGGAGCTGGTGGAACAGCAACAGCTGATGAAAGTCAAAGCCAAATTGGACCGAAGTCATTCAGTGTTGAACCTGTTGCTAACTGAACATGGCCACCTGGAGAGAGCAGGCTGCATTACTAGGCTGGAAAAAGAGAGGTGTCTGTGCTAGCAAGGCACAATATCAAAATAGTGCACAATGCTGTAAATGCTCTCAGTGCAGAAGTGTTGAACTGATCTGTGCAAAATGCGAACTCATTAGAAAAGGATTTCCGAGCTGTGTGATTTCCTCAGATGGGAGTGCTCTGAAAACATAATTTGATGCTATTACAATAATTTCCTTTCAGCTTTTATCTTCTCCCCTCTACTTGTTCACAGCATCACCACCATAGATAATAATACTGAGCCTAGAAATAATTGAAATAGAAAAGGTTAGCTTTCGTATTAACCCCATAAGCAGACGCATGGCCAGGTGACTAACAGGCCAAATACAACTATTAACTTGACCAGCCTGGATCCCCTACAAAGAGATCCTGAACATTCACACACAAGGTGAGAGGAGGTCCCATTTCTTCCACCGCTGAAGCCACTAATATTTCTGCTATCTGCCCTGTGATACACAGGCAGACCCAAGGACGGACTGCATTTATATCAACAAACGGCACTGAGGCTGCACTCTGAAAAGAAAGACAAGACTTTACCCTCCTTTCATAAAACTGCCAAGTAACCAGGCAGGATCAGACATTAGAGCATTTCCAAGGCAAGCAGGCTGCTGCAGAACCCATCTCAATTCTTCTTATGGCCTGAAGGAAATGGCATCATTAACTTTGCAGAAGAATCAAACCAAAAATTATCGGTTTTCTTAAAGGCAGCAACATTTTTGGGGCATGGAGCATATTTCGTCTCTTGTTGCTCAGCAACAGCCATTTATATACCTCATACCTCTAGCACAGTTTAAGGCCTGGCATTTAGAAAGTGTTAATCTAAAGAGACATTTTCATCATGATATACAGAGGGAAAAATACATGTGACAATTTTTATTAATGTTTTATCTGAAAAATAACCTCACACAGCTCATGTACCCAATAAGAAGATCAAAAGCCTCCTGTTGTTCTGACCTATGGGAATTCCCCGACCAGCCACATGCAGAGCTCCCCAACAGCATCCAGGGGACAGTGGTGACTCTGAGCTTCACCTCAAGACACCACCACCACGAGCCTACATGCTACTGACACTGCGTTTGCAGATGTAAGTCAAAGTGCCGTTCCTTCTTCCTTTTAAGCATTTCTGTAAGGAATTCTTTGCATTTAGGGCCTGGTGCCTTGTAAAATAAAAACAACTTGCACGTTGTCTGCCATACACAACTATACAAGGTACAATCAGAAACTGTTGGTATGCCACAAAGAATCACTGCAGCAAGATCTAGACCTTCAGCCACTGGAAAAATGTCTGTTGACTTCTAGTTACCTGAAACTTCACCTTGCTTCAAGCGACACAGGAAAAGCTAAATCCCCAACATAGGATATGTACACATGCTGCTACAGGCAACCCTGGTCAGCAAACACAAATGTAGACTTTTTAAAATTTCTTGAACTATTACAATTTTAGCAATCTTTCCACTGCAATTCAGAGAAAATTATCACCCTGCAAATCTATGCACTGGGTCTGACATCGAGGCCAGAAAACTCAGTGTTTTACCTTCAACTATCAAATCTATCAAAGAACAGTTATATTCCCAGGTTGTAGTTGATACAATTTTTGCAAGGCACATTTTTAAGGAGTTAACACACATGAACTGTTTAAAAGTTGCAAATTACTTTCACCTTTAAAATCATAACTTTCTACATCATAACTTTCTACGTTGATTGCACTTGCCCTCTTCAATGTCACACTGAGGGAGACAGATCTGGTTTATACTCAGTCATTATTAACCCAGACAATACTTCACTATGAGCTGCTGGACACAAGAACAGCATTTGTCAGCTCCTGTTGTGTCTCACAGACCCTCTTTCATAGGCTCTTCTCCACCTCCGGCTGCAGTTACCACCTTGTACGCTGTGATCATCGCTGATCTTACGATGATGCCCACAACACCCACCACAGAAAGCCACCGGACAGCGATGGGACATCACACGCGGTGCTGCTGGGTACACCATGAATTTGCCCACATGATGCTTCTGACAGGGCTTAATTGAGGCTATACTGTCAATTACTGAAAAATAAATCATGGTTCACAAAGCACCACACAAAGACTGGGGCAGATGCTGGCCTGGACAAAGGTGTTAAACAGGAAGTGCAGCTACATGCTTCCCTACAGCCCCACCACTACCTAGAGCTTATATAGGACTCAAGGAGTGATAATGCCCTGCACCACTGCCCCTGCAGCTCCCCACCTGCCCGGTCTGACTGCGGGGCTCCTCACGCATCACCAGTGATCAGCAAACCTGCAGTGTAATAACCCACATTAAAACCATGGTGAAACACCAGTACTTCTTCCTTACTTGCTGCAGTATGCCATTCCCATTCAGTGCAGCACACTGATCAAAAACCGCCCATTTAAAGTAAATCAGGCTTAAAAATGGATATTCAAAAAAATCAATTTTTAAGAAAATATTCTCAACTGTTTCAATACTGTGCTTGAAACAGTTTTGATTTCTACACCTGTCAAAGGAATGAACGCAACTCTGAAAGATCATGAGGAAGATGGCAATTACAGCTACATCAAACCCACCAATGTTTTGGTCGCTACTTGAGACAAACCAGCTGAAAAACCACAATAAAGGTCAGGGAAAACATCAAGCAGAAGCGTGACACCTACCCCAGACCGAGCAACACGGAAATATTCTTACTCACAAAAAACTTCGTTTGGGGTCATGTCCACACAGAGAGGCGTGCACTGCAATGCATTTTGAGCCATAACACCACAATGAAGGTCAGCACTAAATTATATGCTAGTGATTTCAAAAAGAATTGTAAGTCTGCCTTAAAACCTCTAATTCATGCAACCTGAAAAACACGTTAAAAGAGTTGTAGAAGAGTGGCCACAAGAAATTTAAGGGCCAATGAAACAACTTCAGCCATTCCCTGAATATTAAGCCAATGAGACATAATTGAAAAAAGAACATTAGGGAAAGGATGCATGGTTTCATATGTGCTTACAGTGAATGTTGTGGGTATATCACAAAAATACTCCAATTTAATAACTTCTTAAAAGACAATACTTAAGGAATACACAAACCCACCCATACAATGCGTCATGATTAACATCATGGGTGCCTGAATTCAAGACCCAAGAAAACAAATACCATGAGGGCAAATGAAGAGTAGTTTTAACACTAAGATGATGCAAGTCATAACACAGACTGCACAGCATCATTATCTAAATGCTGATATACATATTACTTCCAGGCCACTCGTACAAATCCAGCCCAGACCCTCATGTTTTCACTTGCTGATGTCACACAATGAAAAGTTCTTGAGTGGATTTAAGATCTTACAAATCACCACAGTTTCCAGAAACCTCACCCACAGAAGCCAGGGGAACTGATTCGTTTCCCACAACACGCAGCACAGCCCAAGTTTTGCTCGAGGACAGAAGGGGCTCACAGCACTGGCTGCAGCTGGTTCTTCATCCTGGGCTCCTACACGCAGAGAGAGGAAGCGTTGTCTTTTGTCTCGGTGCCCCTGCTTCAGCGCAGAGCCATCTGCATCACTGCCATGACACTATTTGGTGTATCTGGCACTTACTTAGGCAGGAAGGGAAATAAAGGGTTGTATTGATCGGGCAGATGCACTGTGCCGTGCCCTGCTGCAACAGTGGGGTTTGAAACAAGTTATTGAGGAAAAGGTCATGGAGCCGTAACTATCACCTGGCTCACAGAGGTGAAATAAAGCTAAGTTTCCTGGTATCTGTAAAGCATCTGGTGTACAGAACATTGACGACTTAACTGTGAAAGCTTAATTCAAAAGTTAAGACTGAAAGGAAAGGTATTTGGCATAAATTTTGATAGTAGATAAGAACGTACTTTTCTGAGTATCTCTCTGTAAAGTTGGGCTCCAGTCCAAACGGCATTCTTTAGTTTTTACTTAATCCTAAACCCTGCTCTCCTCCAAAAACACAGCCACACTGAAAGTAAAACACCCGCTTGAGGTTCTATCATTAAAACAGCTTTTTCTGACTGAGCTTGAGTTATTCAGGGAAAACTAGTTTTACTTAGCTCACCCAGAACGTAACTCTGTCATTATGGTCAAGTCCACACCACAGACATCTTTCTGCCATGTTATAACAATGACCTGACATGAGTGAAGCACATTTAATGAGGTTATATTTATTCCCACCATATTTTCATGGGAAATCAACGGAAAGTCCCCACGCGAGGAAACCAGAACGACCTGCTATGAACGAGCCTGCAAGCTCCAACTTCAAACCAGCCAGCAGTTAAACCTCCACAAGGGCCAGGGGAAGCTGTGAAAGCAGAACTAGGGTTAAGGCCATTGCTGCTATCAGGAACTCCCCAGCAAGAGCAGCTGCACTTCTTCCCCTGCAACCCTCAGCCCTGCTCCCACACATCCCTAAAGGGATGTAAATGCATGCACAGTAGTCACAACAGGGCTACCAGCACCACCAGCTCCCAAGGGCAGCCTGGTCCAGCTCATTTCCTCACTGCAATTCTAATCTCAATTAACATGAAAAATTACAGAAAACACCTCTGTCTTGGAGGAGAAATTAATGCCTTTCACAATAGCTGGAAATCATATTCCACGTTGAGCCCCAGAGAAACTATCCCACTTCTATTCTGTACAAGAACAGATTTCCATTGGACTGTTTGCAACATGCTTAGATTGCCTTTGTATTTCCAGTATATAAGACTGTCACAAGGAAAAGAGCACTCCGACATCAAATTCTAACAAGTTCTGCAAATGCTTCTCCTCATGTAAGATTTCTCTAAGGGAGACTATGTCCTGAACAATGACATTATTGTCTGGCATGTCTGAAAAAGTCTTCCTTGTGTATTCCAGATCATAAGTCAAAACTCTACTTACTTTAAACCTTAATAAACCATTGTACTAATAAACTATAATATGCTTGGTTGTACACCCTTCACCTATCTTAAACCCAAGAAAAAACAAACATTTCACTTACTTTCACATACATACAGTCTAAACCATCTATTTCCATCCCGTATCTCTTGTAACACAGATTTTCAGCACTTTCAGAGGCAGTTGGTGTTTCATTTCCAGGCAAAATGGGCTCAATCTCCATGGAAAATACTTCCATATTTCTTACACTGGTGTACACTAACTCATAAGGCAACTTGGGAATCTGTCTGGCTTCCTCAGCAAAACAACTGAGGTCATCTGCTTTAAAGATACTTATGAATAACCCATGGAGTCTGCAGAGAGTAACGTGTGACAAGCCATGTTGGAGCAATGAATTCCTGCATTGTTAGACCAACTCATAGTATTTTTACACTCTTGTGCTACAAAGAGCAAGAGCATCCTCCTGTAAACCACAAAGTAATTGCAAAACTCTTGTCTTGTGATAATCAAATGGAACAACTCAAAGCCACCGTTGGTAAACTGCAGCAAGACTTCATGGTTTTTCATAACTGTTTACAAAAAAGAGACCATATGGGTATGAAAGTCACTCAGATGAGAAGTCTCTGTTCTCCTATATTTAGGAAAATATAGGGGAGAAACGTGCAATTTGCATCTGACCATACAGTAATCTTGGGAAACTTGACACAAGTCAACACATCATATTATTCCCTGCCCCCCCGTGTTATCTACTACAAAGACAGAATGAGAGCTCTTCAAAGCAATGCTGCTTTAGTCTTTACATTTAATTGTAAAGCAAGGGCTCTCATCAGACCACAGCGTATTTAAGTAGCCTGGAAGAATCTGCTCTTAACCACCCTCACTGTCTCCTAAGAGCTAAATAAATTCAACAAGCCACTTCTGCTAATTACCAGTGGCACTTTTTATCCTATATGAATTACCCTTACAGCCCTACCTACAGCCACACCTGAAGTGATGTTAAGAGGCAGAAATGAAGACTCGATGAGCAATGAGGGAAATGCAACAGCTTTCAAGATATTCATAAAACAACCACAACTTTCCCCAAGCAGCAGGAGGTAACAGGCTCAAAGACGACCCTGCAGGCACAGCTGCACTCTGCATCCCTGACTGCTTCTCCAGTGTCATCTTCATGCTGCTCCCTTAGAACGTTTCACAGCACGGTGACTCCTCATTCATACTTATTTGATGTTAGGGTTTGTACCTTCTTCTCCCTTCACATTTTAAGAAGCTTTACCCCAGCCTTGCGTACCTGAATGCCATTAGTATTCAGGGAAAGATCTGTGACAATTCTTACTATTGTTCCTGATTAACAGGCCAAAGAAATTAAATCCATGCCACTAAGGAGAACAGTTGGTGTAAAGACACAAGATCTCTGCTCTTATTTATAAGTAATTTTATATTATATTTTATATATTATATAAAAATTTATATACATTTGTAATATGTATTTCATATTTATATTTTTTATAAGTAATCCATTTTCACCTTCTTCATAATTTGCATTAAAGTTTGCTAATACATTGAAAGTTGGATCAATATGTGCAATCCACAGACACAGTAAGAGTGAAACTTTATTAGTAGTGCTTAATGTTTCCTGTGCTGACCTTCCAGCTGCCTAATGCCCAGAATTCAGCAAGAGCAGCACTCCCCTAATGTAATCACACCAAGTACTGGGTATTCTTTTAAAAACAAACAAGCAGAAGAAACCCCCCAAAACAACAAAGCTTTTAGCCAGCACAGATTTCTTCTTTACATTTGTATATATACTGATACATACAAATTAAACTCCTAAATACTGTGGTTAACTGAGAGCAGGCAGCAAAGCAGCTGCACTGTGACAAAAAAGATGGGGATTATGACCCTGATGGCCAGGAACAGGAGGATCCCAAACCACCAAGAGTATCCGCTCAGTATCTGGTGCTTTTCACATGTATGCAGTACTGGGCAGTTCAGATTATCTATCTCACATAGCATTTCACATCAGGCTGCTGTCTGTAGCACGCTGAGACAGCGGCCTATGCTAAAATAAGATGAGTGGAACCACTGTGTCCCCGACATGGTGAGTGTCCTGAAAGCAGAAGCTACTCCTTAATATACTCTTGCTATTAAACATTAAAATTGGGTTTTAAGTGACCAACCTACTGCAACACTGCACACACAGAGCTTAACACAAAGAATTTGAGAAGACGACATCCCTAGGATATGTTTTAATTTGTTTTCCTGCACAAATTACTCTGAACAGGTATACAACAGCAGTCATGCACTGCAATAAGAGGAAATCAAGAATAAAAGGCCCAATCTCTCAGATTTACATGCTTGATTTCAAAGCAGGAATTAAGCAATGTGATTACTCACATCGAATAAGAATAAATTTTTGCAGTACCAGGCTTAAGCAAACCCAGGGTTAAGCAGAGCCAAGCAACACTGAGAACAGGAGGAAATGATGCAGTCCTAAGAGTGGCATAGAGCATGGACTGGCACCGACATGAAAGTGCTGTTCACTGCCAGAAAGTCACTAAAAGCCTTGCTGTTAGTGTTGGTAGACAAGGCCTTAGCAACCATATCAGACAATACTCCATCCTGGATGCAGCTCAAAAGCAAAGCCAACAAAAGGAAAAACTTACTGTACAAAGAGCCTTTGAATTCAACATAGTTTGAATTTTCTCTATCTCCCAGGCCATTTAGATAACAGATTTAATTCTGTGCTTAATGCATTTCTACTTAAAAGTTTTGGTACCAATTTAAACCAAACAACCTCTTAGGAGCATCATCCCCAAAACAAAAACATGCCTCTGTTGTGGTGTATCAGGAATGGGGTTCTGATCTATGAAAATAACTTAAGCAGAAAAACAAAGTTTGAGGAAAAAGTCAAAGTCACAGACATGATGAAGATTTCCAAGAGCCACAGCTTTAGTCTGACCTTAACATCGTATTTTCTGCAACAAGAACCACCTAGTATGAAGGGTAAATAGAGAGCTCTTCCTTGCTATTTCAGCAGCAGAGAAGACAAGCAGAAGGTGAGCAAGCTGCTGCAACTCATTCAAGTAGCTTGCTGATGGAGCAGCCAGAACAATAGCCTTGCCCAAACACCACTTCTTGGCCTCAGGCCCAACTGTACAAATACTCACTACCAGAGTCCAGCACGATACAGGCAGTAGTAAACACTGCTCCACTACAGTGAGCACAAAATTGGATCAGTGTTAACCTCTGAGCCTTCAAGTGTACAAAATCAAACCCAGCCAAGCAGAGTTCAGACTCTGCT
>JBCJKH010060259.1:0-13821 GCA_039877255.1 Loriculus beryllinus | reverse complement strand
AATACAGCATGATAGGCTGCCTCCGGCAGTGAGCACGCACAGCCCCAGCCGCCCGCTTCGCCCTGCCCGGCCGATGCCAACGGAAAAGCTTTCCCCAGTCGTCCGGCAAGCACACACACATCTTCAATCTTCCCATCGATCTGTGCATGGCACACATGTTCCTGCCTCTGTGCGGGTCAATACAGCATGATAGGCTGCCTCCGGCAGTGAGCACGCACAGCCCCAGCCGCCCGCTTCGCCCTGCCCGGCCGATGCAGAGTGCACGTGCCAGCCCTGCATCCCCAGCTCGGAGGGGCACGGCGGGGAGTGGGCTGGGCAGGTGCCCAAACACCGCCACCACCACTGGTAGCCACGGACACACAGATACAAGCCATGAGCTGCTTCCGCATGGCTTAGCCCTGCAGGGATGCTTGGCCCTCCAAAGACTGGACAAGAAGGGCCTGATCCCGTGACAAAGAAGGTTCTTGGTACAAGTCAGTGGCTGGCAATGGGTATTTGGTTTGCAGTGCCTGGTGCAGAGTCTCTCCCTGCATCTCTCCGTGCTGTGGTGGTGAGGGATGCGAGGGCGCGGGGGATCTGACATGCAGGTCCACCCTGTAAACGCAGATCCTCAGGTACAGGGCAAGATGATCTGTGTGAGTGTGAGATTGGCAGGAGCCATGGCATGGACATGGCATGGAAGCTGGACTGTCTGTCTCCCAGCTGCCTACACAGCCCTTGCCCCCACACCACAGGGACCACAGACCCCATCTCTCTCTGGACATCTTCTGCTCCATTAGCAACTGCCACCTTGGCTAGGGACACCTCTCAGAATGGTCCCCTCCTGTGTGGCCAAAAAGATATGTCTTCTCCTGCTCCTCTTCCTCTGCTGTGCCCTGCTTCTGCCTGGCCATCCCCTTTCAAGATGACCCAAGGCACAGCACTGGGTTGGGATCAAGCTGCCCAAGTGAGTGATACCCAAGGGAAAAGCCTCATCCTCACCTGTGGTTGCAGGCATCCTGTATGCCAAGGAGTGGGGAAGGCTTCACGACCAGGGAGCACCTGGGGAGGGGCATGCCGGAAGAAACACTGGGCTGGAGAGGCAGGAAGCAGAGCAGTAGCATGGCTGGAAGGGGAGGCAGCACGGCTCAGGGACCACTTTCTTCTGGGACCAGACAAGGCAGCCAGCACAGCACCAGTCGGGAATGGCCACTCAGCAGCATGTCTACAGCCCACAGTTCTGCATTGGAGCCTCTCACCTGTAGCTGAGCACCACACGCCTGTGCACGGGGGGCATAAGGCCACAAGGAGGGACTCTGTGGCATGCAGTAGGGCTCATCTGCCCCTCTACCCTGCCACAAGCAACTGCAGAGCCTTCCCACGGGTGCTCCCACATTCAGCCCTTGGGTTTGATGCTAACAGCCAAGAGCGCAACATCCCTGGCTCCAGGGTGCTGACTTCACTACCTACTGTGCAAGTGAGCTGACAAAACAGGGAAATCAACCAAGGGCTCGCAATTGGATCAGGAGAGGAGGGTACCTCTGCTTGCTCCCAAGCCCCCCATCCCAGGGGAATGCTAGGCAGCAGGGGCTTGGCGCAGAGCCCATGCACTACACTCAGATGACGGGGGGAAGCTGCAAGTGCTAGGGAAGACAGGACTGGAATATGAAATGATGTTGACAAATCGGAGAAATGGCCTGAAAACAATCAGATACAATTCAAAAGGACAAGTGCCAAGAGCTGGGCTGGGGCGGGAAGCAAATCTGCCCAGCGAGTGGAGGGCAAGCAGCCAGCGGGCAGGGCTGCCAAGCAGGCAGGCGGCAGGGCAGAACCCTCATCGGCAGTGGGCAGCACCATTGGCATGTCCGAGTTTAGCACCAACACCAGACTGATAAACAAGGCATGCAGAGGGTCAGACCCCACCACGCCATGCAGGTGCCATTATTTGTGCACGCAGAAGCTGCATTTCCAGATGCCCAGCAGCCAGGCAGCTGGCTTGGAAAAGCAGGTGGGAGCTAGGGAAAATCAGGAGAAGCTTCCTTCATTTGGGATATGGGATCTGCCAGTTTAATATATAGGATATCTAGCAGCCCTGCAACTGCACTGAGCTCTGTGGAAAGCAGGACGTTGCTCAGGGCTGTGCAAGAAAGAGTGTTATTTGCAAGGAATCTGAAACACTTGCTGTTGGCGAGGCCTCGGTGGGAGCTCTGTGCCTGGTCCTGGACCACATGTCAGGAAAAATCCAAACTAATTGGAAAGAGTAGAGAGGATGGCAATAACGGAGAACAGTGCTGGAGACTGGCTGGAGGCACTGGGGGCTTGGGCAAGAGCGGAGGAGGCCAAGAGACTGCATCTGTAGACAAAATTACAGAGCACAGAGGAGGGGCTTTTTTGGAGCATCAAGCCCCTGACACACTGTAGAAGGGAGCGGGAGTTAGGTAGGGTCTCTACGTGGGAGAACCTGGCCCACAGCCTGGAGGGGTGCCTGGTGGGACTGATCGTGCTGTGGTGTCCCTCCAGCACCTTCTTCATGATTCATCCCCTCAAGACTTAGATGCTGTCCTTTCTATTCTTAGGCTGATCCAGACGAAGGTTTGATTGGGCTTTTCCTATCTTGCCATTGAGCCAACAGATCAACTCCTTGCTGTACCAGCACTCGGTCAACCTCCTGCCATCCCCTGGCACCGGTGCTCTGCTGCTGTAAGCCCAGCCTCCCAGCCACCCTGCAGGGCAGCGGTCTTCAGTGGGGGAACAGCGGATCAATCCCGGGGACCAAAGGGTGCCATGGCTGGGCAGTCCAGCAGGGTGGTGGACGCAGGTGGTGTGGCAGTTACAGCCACAGGCTGCCCAAGGGCAGAGCTTCAGGAGGCAGCACCCACTTGATGCTGTGCTTGTCCGAGCTGGACAGGACGTGGGTCCTGCTTTCTGCATACTTCTGCCACCAGCTCAAGCCTGTGAGCTGACTGCCACATCTTCCTCGCCAGCTCCACAAGCTCCAGAGCCAGTGCTGGCCGCAGCCCCGTGCCTGGAGGGAAGTGGATCTAAGGCGATCATTAATTTTGATCTAATTGAAGGAAACGTGACTGCGGAGCCCAGCTGGCCGCAGCACTCAGCTCTGCCTCACACCAGTTGAATCCTCCGAGACCCTTTGAAACACGTCGGCTTAACAAGCACAGCCTCTTCCTGCAGCCTCCCCGGCACAGCACACTGATGGTGATCACTCGGCAGGTCAGGGTCCACGGTGAGGGCAGTGAACACCTCATCTGTGGGGAAATCTGGGATGACAAGACGTCCACTCTAATTATGGGAGAGCAGGGCTGGCGATGGTGTGAAAAGCATGCTGGGCGTCACCATCCACTGTGGAGCTGGCTGTGGGGTGGCCAAGGGAGCAGTAATGCTGCCTGCACCCCACTCACCAAAACCTCTGGCTGTCTGCTGCCCATGATGAGCAGCAGGGCTGGGAATGGTGGGAGGGAGCCATACGCACCAGAGCAGGGAGCAGAGCCATCACTGTGAAAACTGTTACCGGCCACATGGTGCTGGGATGGAGAGGAAGGCAGCTCTGCCATCACAGACCAGCCTTTCTGGCGGCCCTCGTCCTGTGGGCAGGCTATGCCTGCACTGGGCTCCCTCACGTGCAGGGACCTGATGCTCAGTTTAGCCCACAGTGACAGATGACACGTCTGCCAGGGCTGGCAGATGCATCGGTGGTGTAGCACCCCATTAACACGCTGATCCCATTTACATAAACTATCCCCATTAAAAACAATACCTTATTAAATGCTTTACCCCAATTAAGTGCAATACCTTAATTAATGCAACACCCCAATTAAGGACAACACTCCTGTTCAATTTATTCCTTCATTAAGCGCAAAACCTCAATTACAAAGTCTCTTTTGTAAGCTGTGTGCACGAGCTCACACAAGATGCCCTGGACACCTTTCGCTGTTGCCAGAAAAACAACACTGGGTTTATGTAGCTTTTGGGGTCCTGCCGCCAAGAATTTAAGGAGTGGGTTGCAGTAGGATTTGAGTGTGGATCTCCACAATGGCAGAGAGGACAAGGTCTGCCCACGTCAGACCCAAGTTAAATCCCATAGACTCTGAATGGGATAATGGGTCAAAAGTGAGCCCGGTTCATAGGAGAAGATGGCCTGTGCTGGGCCCAGGCTGATTCCATGGTGTTTAACTCTAGGGAGCAGGTTGCCCTTCTGAAGTGAGCAGCTGTGCCTCCATCCCAGGCAGCCCCTGTCCCCATGCCCAGGGAGTGACAGCAGGCAGCGGCTGCTGTGGGCTGCCCACCCATGCACAGCAACCCCTGCTTGCTCCTGGTCTTCATCTGACTTGCAAGAGGAGCAGCAGTGACCAGCATCCCTGATCTACGTCCTGCTCTGACTCTGTCAGTACAAACCACCCCCAAACTGGGCCAGCCACTTGATCACATCTCTCAAACATCCTCACGGAGACAAAACACAACTATAAGCCTCCCAAATCCATAGGGAAGAGGCCCCTCCCCAGCAGGATGGGCGCAGAAGGTGTTCAGCATCCCCACGAGGATGCTCAGCACAGCTCCTGTCTCCAGGCTCTGTGTCCAGCAGTGCTCGCTGGCCCGCGGCCAGTAGGAGGTCAGGCTTGGCTAATGCTGCCCTCCAGGCCTGAGTGGGAGGAGTGGAGGAAATGGCCTCACTGCCCTCAGAGCATCCCCCGTGGCTGGAGAGGCCCTCGCAGACGTGACCAGAGAGTGACTGCGGAGAGCAGCAGGAGCCCTGCTCCTGAGCATGGGGCGCTGGGGTGAGCATGGTTCCTGCTGCTCTTGGGAAGGGGAAGACATCCTGGGAGCCACCGCTGCAGCGTGCAGAGATGCTCGTTTGGTTTTATAGCCTCTTATTGCTGCAGCTGCTTGATCCTCCCTTGTCTTTGCCATCTTGAGGAGGGAGCCAGGCCGGCTCGCACGTGGCTGCACTGAGCAGCTTGGTAGCAGGGCACGTGCCTGGGGTGCTGCTGGGCTTGCAGCACTAGTGAAAGCACCAGCACAGCAGGGAAACTTTGCTCAGCACCCTGCTGGGATGGTCCCCAGCACTATCCTTGCACAGCCCCTCTGCCGGCAGCCTGGGTCATCCCCTCCACCACTTGTCACCTGCCTAGCAGTTTATAAAACTTTAAAGCTAATGGTGTAATAAACTCCAATAATGATATTGCAGCTATACCAGGGCACCTTGGGAGGAATACATTATCGGAGCTGCAGCAGTTAGGCAGGGAGGTCAGCAATGGGGCTGGGAGATGCTCCAGCCAGCACTGTGGGAGATGTTCAAGCCTCCCTTGGCTCTGCTGTGAGCAGAACACTCTCCCGTTTCTCTCCTTCCCAAGTGACAACAAAGCAAAAGTGACTGGAGGGCAGGCAGCCCACCTTGGTCCTCCTTTATCATAAACCAGGCCAAGAGACCACCAGGGAAAAAGGAGTTGGTGCAAGCAACCAAGGGACTCGCCCTAAGGCAGCCCACCTGCAGTTTCTGACTCATGGGCAGGGGATGCTTGGATGGATAAACTGAGATGAGTCTGGGGGACCACCCTGCTTCCAGCAGTGGGAGGCTCCCACAGCACTGGGGTCCCCACTGGGGTGAGCCCCAGCCACAGTGTGTAGTCCCTGAACACCAGCTGGTCACCCCTGTCCTGCCTTGACAGTGCCAGCCCCAGTGCGCGCCACAGGGCTGGTGTGCATGCATGCACAGTTGCATGCCAGAGCAGGGGTATCACTGAACACAGCTGTACAGGTGCAGCTAGCACAGCTGGGAGGGAATCTCAAAGCCAAGGGGACATGCCCAGAGCTGTGCCATGCCAGTGGGGCAGGGTGCAGATGGATGCAGCCTTGCTGTGGTGTGCCAGGAGGATGAGAGCCCCATCCCACTCTGAACAGCCCTGTTTCTGCGCCAGCGAGGCAGGTCTCTCCTGCACTGTCATGAGAGCAGAAGGGTGATCAATGCCACGGGGCTGGAGCCCAGCACAGCAGTGACAGGAATCCCATCACCAGGCTCTCTAGGCACCTCTGGAGAGGTGCAACCTGGAAGGAGCCTGGGTTCAGGGCACAGGTAATGCTGGCACTTGCACAGGCAGCTCCCACCCACTGCTGCTCCGCCGCCTCAGCCCTGGCCCAGAGGGATGTGAGGAGCCCGATGGGAGCGTGCCCAGCCAGCAAAGCGTGCGGATCCGTTCTTCATGCTCCGAGAGGCATCACCCAGCTGGTCCCTCGTGCTGGGCTGTGCCTGCAGACCCTGTCCTGCCCTGTCCCCTGCAGCCACCAGCACCCAGGCTATTTCCCTGCAGCTCTGCGTGGCTCTGGACTGCTCCTGTTGCCCCATTCACGGCACTTCACCCATGAGGCTCCTGTCTCCTGACTGCCTTTCCTAAAACCAACAGAGCCATAAACCGCCAGCAGAGCTGCCTCAGCTGAGGTTTTAAATGCGCCCAAGTCAGGAGATGGGAAGTTATGGTTCCCCGAGCAGCCGTAGCTCAGCTGCATGGTGCCCATGATGGCCCTGTGCACGACAGCCGCAGCGCCGCGAGCAAGGGGCAGAGTTAGCGTTACCATGGGAACCATAGCTCCCCATTTCCTGACATCTGTGTGATCAAAACCTCAACCTCAATGCCACAGCCCACCAAAGGCAAGTGCAGCAGGGGCACCCTGCCTGCCTTCACCAGGCTTCCTGGTGGAGGGGCTGGGGGGACAAGCCAGGACTACCCCTCAGTGGTTACCAGAGAAGTGGAGGCCAGACTGGGTCTGCAGGAGGGAGTGGGAATTCAGAGGAGGCTGCTGGAAGTCCTGATGCAAGTTCCACAGCCCAGCTCCTGGGGCTGGAGTCCAGCCCAGCATCAGGCCTTGAGGCTGTGTGCACCGTGGGCACGATGCACAGCTGGTTGCCAAGCACACTGTATCAGTCAGCCCCGGCATGGGTCACCAGTGCTGATGGCATGGAGGGTACCACCTGCTGCTGCAGAGTACGTGGGTAATAGCAAATGCACTGCCTGTGCCGTGTCAGGCACTGAGGAACTGCGTGCCTTCAGCAACCCATGTGCTGCCAACTCCAGGCATGCCACTGACACCAAGTGTGAAGCACACTGCAAACAACAAACACCTTTCTTGGCTTCATCCTGCTCATCCCTATGAATAGGGAAAGCATCTCATTGATGAGCATCCTGGAAGCATCAACTCCAAAACTGACCTTCAGGCACCAAGAGCCAGCTCCCTTCAAACAGGAAGCTCACGCCAAGGACTGAGGGCACTTGCCAGTGCCATGTATGCCACAGGCAATGAAAACTCTGCTGTGAACATGGGATGTACAGCAGGCTGTGAATACTGGGTGCGGTGCAGAGTGAGACTCACAGGGAAAAAGCGCTGGCTGACAACACTGCTAATGTGAGAGCCGGCGCTAGCAGTGCGCACAGAGCATGGTGTTGCTCCAAAGAGGGCTGGCATCTGGCAGCAAGCACAAGCTAAATAGCAGAAACACCACTAATGCTGTGCAGCAAGATCTGTAAATAGCAAAAGCATCAGGAAGCTTGTACCGACCACATCATGGGCTGGGATCACAAAGCACACACCAAGCAAGCAACGTGTCTGGTGCTGGGGGCACGCAGCAAGTGCACACACCTGCAGGAGAGAGCAGAGAGTGTTTGGGCAGCAGGAGCTGAACCCACTGCAAGCACTGCACACAGCACTGGCACTGAGCACCGACCACAGTGCCAGAAGTCTGTTGTGAACACCGATCACGCCATGGGAGCCAAAACACCGGGCACACCGCAGAAAGGAGGCTGGTACAAGCACTGACTGTGCTGCAAATGCCAAATCTAACAGGCACTGAGCACACCTTGAATATGAAACGCTGCCTGTAGAGATTGTTGAGCACTTGGCAAACATGAAACCACAGATGACACGAAGGGCTGAAGGTGCTGGAGACATCAGCAGTGGCAGGTCTCACACCCCAAGCATACCCGCATGTACCGAGCACTGCTGACACTGAGTGGGAGCACTGTGCAAATAACAACGATGCCACAGGTATTAAGTGCTGAGCACTCTGCAATTATCAAGCAAACCGTGGGCATCAAGTGCAGCACACACCACGACGGCAAACGCACTGCAGGCGCTAATTTGACAAATACACTCCTGATAACGAGCACATGGCTGCTACTGAGCAAACTGAAAAGAGTGTGGAGTATAGGTATAAAGGGCTATAGGATATTGCATACACAAAACCTGGAGCAGGCACTGGGGATGTTGCATCCATCAGCCCAGGCATCGTGTGTATCACAAACACCCAACATAGCATGAGCACTGAGTGCCAAGCAACTGCTTTCTGGCTCCTTGTTATGTGCTGCGCTATAAATACGAAACGTGCCAAGGCACCACCCACAGTGCATTGCAAACACTAAACAGACACAGACACCAGGACCCCCTGTCCTGACCACTGAGAGCTGGGCACACTGCAACCTCTTCCAACGTTATCCTTGAAGCACAGCTCTCTCCAGGCAGCCCTGGGGTACTCTGCTAACACCTGGTTCAGCGGCAGCACCAGACACTGGCACAACGCACATCACAAACCTGCTCCAGGTGTGCCACAGCATCTGAGAGTGCTGCCAGGGGAGTGAAGGCAGCCCTGCCCGCAGGCTGCCACCCCCACGGTTCCCCCACCTCAGGGTGCGTGGGGTCCTGCCTATCTCTCAGGGAGCGACAGCCATGCCCAGAAAGGCCAGTGGTGCGGTGCGTGCCGGTGTGCTCAGGGCCTGTTATTTCATTTTCACTTGTCCCATCCCATTAGCACAGCTGTCTGCCACCAGAGAAGGGAAAATTGATGCTAAACGGGATATCAATTTATCATGGAGTGTGTCACCCGCCGCACGGCTCTGCCAGCCGAGCAGCAGAGACACGCTGCACCAGCCAAGCAGCACCTGTAATTAACAGCTCGTCAGCCTCCCCCACGCGCTGCAGCCTGGGCACCAGCTGGCTGGTGTGGAGCAGGGAATCCCAGCTGCAGTGATACCCTCCATCCCTGGCTGGGACCCCAGTGTCCCTCCTTGGGGACCGCATATACCCCCCCTTCCAACCCACAGCCGGGGATGGAGGCAGCTGGTGGGGTAAATGTGGATCCGTCAGGGCCAACAGCCCATGGGATGCTTGGAGATAGATTTGTCCCGTGTCCTCATCCCCCTGTCCCCCCCGCATC
This sequence comes from Loriculus beryllinus, assembly GCA_039877255.1. Lineage (NCBI taxonomy): Eukaryota > Metazoa > Chordata > Aves > Psittaciformes > Psittacidae > Loriculus > Loriculus beryllinus. Next base: position 4,628 of record JBCJKH010060259.1, on the reverse strand, counting down.
CTGATCTCTCACTGCTGAGGTGTCCCAGCGCAAGGCAAAGCTGTATCTCAAGGGGTGACAGTGCCCAGTGAGAAACGAGCCGGGAGCCTGGCTGCCGGGCATGAGTTATGGCTGCTGCCTGTGCTCAGTGAGACATCAATCCCGGCAGGCAGCAAGGATAGAAACGTAGCGTTCAGTGTGCCGGGAAGAGGCTGCAGGATGTGCCATCAATCCTAGGTGGGATGCCAGCATGGGCAAGGAGCAGGCACAGGTGGAGGACTGTCCCCAGGCCCAGAGTCAATGCAGGATGTTGTGCCTGGCTTACACTGCCACATTCCTGCCCACAGAAGGAGAGATGTGTCAGATGTGGCTTCTCACAGCCCTAGGGATGCCCGTGGCTGTTTTCTGGAATAGGTGTGAGAAGGAAGGAGAGAAAGTGCCCCGGCAGGAGCAGGACCAAACCCACACCCTGCCACGGCCAGGCACTGGCACCCCATTGCCTGCACCTGGCATGCCCGGGCTGTGTGGCAGGGGCTCGGTGAACGGCTGGCAGGAGGGAGTGGGCAAACAGGGCAGCCAGCAGAGCCAGGGTTGTTTGTTGCTTTGATGTTAAACACCCAGAGATGAAATGCATACCCTGGGGCTGGGTCCCTTGCAGCCAGCCGGCCGGCCAGCCTCTGGCTGCGGAGCTGTGCCAGCGCTGGGCCCGATAATTGGATGCATGTTTCTTCCAATGAGTTTGTATCATTTTTATGTAAATTTGACATTTTCCTGATGTTCTGTAATGTGCACAAAGCAAGTGCCGCTCCTGCCGTCGGCAAAGCCTATTTCCTTCCTGTCTGAAGTGCTGTGTTGATTTAAGGGCCTGCTAATACGCACAGCCAGGCTCCCCCCCGTGCACATGCACGTGCCCACACGTGGCTTGCCAGCTCCGATCTCTCTCCATAATGTCCTGGGCGCCCAAACCCATGTCCAACCCAGGGCCGGGGCCATCCTGCACCAGCGCAGCACAGAGTGGGCTTCCTGAGGCAGTAGAACACCTTCTTCCTCCATCTCACGTGCCAATAAATCCCTGCTGGCGCCACCAATACTGCTCAGCTGTTTGGCTAATCCTGGTGGGGGTGAAGAGGTGCCTCTGTATCCAGCAAACCCCACAGGGCTCTTTCATCTCCTGGAGGAAGGCAGGAGGAGATCAGAGCCCAAAAGCCATAGGGAGGGGAAAGCAGACTGCAGCCAAGAGGCACCTTTCTGGGAGTGTGGGAAGGTGCTGCTCATTAACCACAGGCCCAGGGTTTCAGGGGACTGTGCAGGGGGAGCTTTGCACTCTTCTGCTCTGGGAGCAGGCAAAAGGGGCTGGCAGGATCTGCCAAGGCATCCTGGACCACTCCTGGGCAGGGATCCATGTGTCCTGGCCACAGCACAGCCTGCCCACGGGCAGCAGCAGTGCCACTCGGGGGGCCCTTCCCTGGGACAAGGGCACCCTGTTCCCATGTCCCTCGGCTTCTTGCACCACACAATTTTCTTGGGCTCCGACTGTGGCACAGGCAAGCGGGTTTCAAAGGCAGAGCTGCTATTTAAAGCCCTTATTGTTCGTGTCCTTGACACCAGCAGCTACATCCTGCTGTCGTTCGATGCAAGCGCATCCTGGCCCGGGCATCCAGAGGAAGGCAGCTAATGAAGAGCAAGTGCAAAGACGCCTCTTCTTTGTCCTTATCACAAAGCAGCTTCCCAAACAGTCCCCCTCCACCCTGTGCTGGGTGACTATTTATAGCTCCCCTTCCCCAGGGCACGCCGGGAATTTCCTCCAGACAGCAATGCCCTGGGATCCCTCCAATGGGCTGCAGGGATGAAGGCTCTCCAGCCCGCAGAACTGGGAGCTGCTCGCCAAGATTCTCCATCCCTGCGTGCTCCCGGTGCAGGAGCAGCTCTTAGGGCAGCCAGGTCAGCCAGGGCCAGGGAGAGGGTGGGCTCCTCCTGGGTCAGCTCCCTGCCCAGCCCAGGAAGCCGGTGGCCCTGGGGAAGCTTCTCCATCTGGGCAGCACCGCTGCCTCTCTCTCCCTCTTCCTCCCCACGGACAGGCACACATCTGCTGCCACTGCTCCCCCGCTCACCTCACTCACAAGGCTGGGCAGTGGAAGGCTGGGCGCCCCAGATGAGCCCCCTGTGCCCTGATCACAGCGGGCATCTGCTGCACGGCTGAGCCAGGCGCTGCTCTCTCCAGCGAGAGGCTTTGACAGGAAATTAAAGATTAATGTTCCCTGCGGCACCCACGGTGTTGGGGACGTGCCTGGCAGGGAGACCCTGGCCGGGGGTCTGGGGCAGGGGTGCACCGGGCATAGGGGTAGGGAGCAGGGGGCTGTGTGTGAGGCAGAGGGAAGGGACGTGGGGAGCCCCGAGCCACCATCACTGCGTCCGGCACTCAGAGGTAGGCAGGCAGAGAAATGCCACCACACAGGCAGGGCAGCGCCGGCGCCGAAGGGTCTGGAGAGAGGGCTGCGGAGGGTCTGAGCAGAGCCCTCAGCCCCTTCCCTGCCTCTGCCGGCATGGGGGTGGCCTGGCCGGGAAGCCACCATCCCCTCGGGGGGACACCCCGCGGCAGGGCAGGGGACGCCATGCCCAGCTAACCGGCAGGCTGGCACGGCACGCAAAGCCGTGCAGCTGAGCAGGCAGCGTGATGCCAGCAGCGCTTCCTCCCTCTCGGCAGGAGGGAATTAAGCTCATCCCGGCTCTGGCTGGCAGCAGCCATGCCAGCGCGGCTGCACCCGCGGCTGCAGCTGCTGCCTCGGCTCCCGGCGCAGCTGGGTGCTCAATGACTGCTGCACCTATCACCCGCTCCCGGGGCACCCACACAGCTCTCCCATGGCACAGGGCTGTGCCAGACCCCCTTGTGCCCTGCACACGCTGAGCCCCATGAAGGCGGTGGGACCCGTTCCCACACTGCCTGCCCTGGGTACACACACCCATAGTCACCATGGGTCTCTCCCGGGAAGCACCATGTGCCTTGGTCTGCAGGGCTGTGGTTTTGTGAAATATGGCCCTTATAAATCCCGCTGGGTGCGAGCCATAATTCTCAATATATTTTCAAATATAGTTCAATTATTTTTCCCATATATCATGGGGAAATTGCATTGGCGAGTGGCGGCGCTAAGCAGGGAGCGCGTGGCAGGGCGGCGTTAATAGGATTGTGCATGGTATTATGCATGAGGTCGTTCAGGACACAGTGGGGAACCTCGCGTGCTCCGGAGAGATGGGAAGAAATAAATCAGGCTATTAGCCCAGCACCTTGCTCAGGTCTGCAGGGGATTAATCTCTGCAGCGTGCAGGGATCCTAGCTGTGTTGCCTCCCCAAGCTCCTCCCAGGAGCTCTGTCCCGTTCCCAAAGTGCTGCAGAGCAGAGGCAGTGCTGAACAAGCCAGGGTCACCAAAGTGGCTGTGACATGTCACCAGGTGGTGGGCATCCCATGACTGTGCTCAGGATAGGACACGAGTCCATTGGCAAGGCTGCTGGAACACCTTAGAAAGCCCTGAGTCTTGAGACCTTCTCTGGAAAAGCCTTATTCTTGGCTTGAGCTTGAAGCCCCTGTTTCATCCCTGTGTGGGGTCCCAGCTGCTTTGTGCCCATGCCACGCTGCAGGTGCATAGCACAGGGTGCCCTTGCCGGCTTTTGCTGTGAGGTAGGTGCTTAGCCAGCAGTACCTGGAGAGCAGCCGCAGCCTTCAGGACAGGCACATATAATCAGCTGGGACAGTCACATTTCCTTTGGTTTGCCATGAATATTTATGCAATTTAAGTAGAGCTGCTGGAGCCAAGCTGCTGAGCCAGAGGGGAGGTGGCAGCCTGGCCCCTTGGCTCTCCCCAGGTCTCATGAGACCTCTCTGGGGCTCAGCCCTCCTGCTGCACAGACCTCCACGCTGCAGGCTGTGAGATGCCAAGAGAGGGTCCTGGAAGCAATGACCTTGGGGGTGGATGCAAGGCAGGACAGAGAGTCTGAGGTGGGGCTGAGCAATGTTGTGCTGGGTTTATAGTGGGAACAGCTGCAACAGCCACAAACCACGCAAATGGCACCAAAGTTGGGTCCCAGATGCTGGTTCATGGACTGCTGGCTGTGCTGGAGGCTCCCTGCACACTGCTTGTCCACCTGGGAGAGCCCAGCAGCCTCGGCACTGACAGCACTGGTTCCAGGAGAGACAGAGCCCATCATGGGAGCAGCAGAACTTGGTTGTACCTCTCCAGTATAGCTCTTTCTGGAGGGCAACTGGAATTACTCCAGGACCCACTGCAGTGGACCTGGGCACCCAGGGCTGCCTCCACATCAGGAGCAGGCAGCATGCTCACTCCCCTCGCACAAAGGTTGTCTCATAAATATGTTCCTGGTGCTTGGCAGATGCTGTTTTTGCCTGGCTGGGTCACTGGGGGCTGCCTGGCCCTGCAGCAGGTGACCCACAGCAGGCAGGGAGGTAATGGACCCGCTGCATGAAAGCATGGGTGCTTCCCAGCAGCAATGGAGCTGGTGGTGCCAGAACAAGCAGTGAGTGCAGGTGAGGTTTACAGTAAAGGGAAAAACAAATTATTAATCATGAGAGCAGCCCCAGCCAGGCTGTCAGGGCCGCATGGGCTCATGAATATTCAGCATCGGGCTGAGCACTAAA
>JBCJKH010060257.1:0-13414 GCA_039877255.1 Loriculus beryllinus | reverse complement strand
TGTTTATTTTTAATTAGACCGGTTCTACAGCAGTCCAAACACCTACACAGGCTCTTCTAATGCCTGGTATTTTCAAGCTTACAGTGAAGTGGAATTAAAAGGAAAACCAGAAGTATTTGTAGGCCTATTGTCAAAAGTCTTGTACTTATGAATAAGGTATCTGTTCTCATTACCTTAGCAATGTTAACAGGAAATTCAGTAAAGAAGGATAGATTTTTGGATTTTTCTCTTCTAAAGCTGTTTCCTAGCTCTTGACTTCCCTTTCAACCACAAAATCTTGCAAAACTAACCGTATTGTATTATTGCATGGTTTTAAACAACTGTTCACCATCTTGTACCTTACAGTGATTTTTTTTGCTTATTGAGGATAACAATATACCAAGAAAAAGCTCTGTCCCTGCAAGGCATTTTTAGTCTTGCAGTGTTAATGAAGAGATGTTGAAATAGTTGGAATCTGTACAGCTGAAGTACCTGATATACTAAGTTCTCCACTCCTGTTTATGCTACCTACCAATACAATAAATATTAGAAATGTAGACTGTACATAAAGGTTAATGAATGATTTACACATATATTGGAAAGAGTTTGGGATGGTAATTGCTGATAATCTACAGGTAAACAAAGAATCATTGGGAGTGGGTGTATAATGCAGTCATGATCCAATTCTTTGCATACCCTTGGTATATCCTATAATAACAGTATACAATACTGTGAGGCACTCTAATCCCCTCTTAGGCCATATGGAGTCATGCTGCTTTTTACTGAGAGTGTGGATCTGGTGCCTAACACGGATGGCCAGCTCCACCATATTCCTCCAAAGCAATAGTTAGTAGAAATTTGCTTGTGGTTTGGTTTTGGTTTAAATTTTATGTAGCCAGTCTTGAGGTACTGACTGAAATTATGAAGCATGTGAAAGAATGAGATTGCTTTTTTCATTTGCTTTTAAAGTAATGCCACATGCTTTCAAAGTAATGAAAGCTATCAGCTAGATCAATACAGTATTTTGAAGGCAAATTTAAAGTCATACTGCATGGTTCTCATTTCTGAATTTTAGATGACTACAGGAGATGTCTGCAGTTGAATGGACTATCTGATGTCTTTTAGCATCCATGCGATATGACTGTAAGCCCACGGTCACATACAGGCTTACAGTATGCACTGGTGCGCAGGAGGGCACAGTTGTAAACTTGGCCTTACAGACAGTCTGAGGACTTCCATGCATCCTGTACGTGCTTCTAGAGAGAAGGGATAGCATTGTCCTTGCCTGTCAGCATTGCCATCTGCTTGTAGGAGGGCAGAAGGGGTTGCCTTGTGTTGCCTTCATACAGCAAGGACGTTGTGCACTGACCTGAAGGCTGTCTGTACCTTGACTTTGTGGCCAGGTAGAGCCACTATAGGGTAAGTGCTAGGCACTGACTTCATCCTTGGCCTGGCCTCTAAATATACAGTATAAATATTAATTTTGAGTCTATGTCACAAAATTTCCCTTCCTGGGTCTTGACTGTTTGGACATGAATTCTGTCAGTGAAAACCAGCAGAATACAAACTATGTTACGTGATCACAGCACTGAAAGGCCACTGGCTTCATTATCCTTTAGTTCTACAAGCAACTTTATTCTGGCAGTTGTGAAGGATCTGTTGTTCATTATTATACCTTTACTCTTCTGAACAGAATCCTTCTGTTCTAGTACCAAATACTTTGCCAGCTGTCCATCACCAAGAGGCTGTGACATACTGAAGCTCTGATTTATTTTCTTTCACAATTCCATTTGTAGAACAGCTAAATTGCTCTCTGTGAAGGACAAAATTCTGTGAAGGATAAAATACCAACAAAACAACAACAAAATCAAACAACCTTTTTTTAGCTGCTATTGTTAGGATAACATGAAATCTTTTCCATAACTCCCCGACTTAATTTAGGTTGGAAAAATTATGTATTTTCCTCTTCCCCCCCCCCCCCCTTTGCTATTCACTCTTTCTCTAAAGGCTTCTGGAAGTTCATAACACTATATCAGCAAAACATTAAACAGAATAAATGCAATTATAGTATTTTTTTCCTTAAATTGCTCTCTGAAGTTCAAAGCTTGTGAAGGGAGCACTTTCTCTCCCAATACCCATCCCTTCCCCCCGCCCAAAATTTTAGTCTCTGCAGCACAATAATTCAAGCTCTTTCCTCTCCTCTCTTTCTTTGAAAGATGCTTATGTTACTATGGTGAGGAAAGTATGTAGCATTTAGAGCTGCAGACTAAATGTAGCTATTTTCATAATCCATTTTAAGTATTGCACCAATAATTTGCTTGAGTAATTCTTGTTGCAAAAAGCATGATCTATTTGCCCTAAACATATACACATACACATGCTTAATAAATATTCTAGGAGCTAAAGAAGGGAAACCAGCCCTGGCATTAAACCAGCACTCCTGTTGAATCCAGAACAGGCCAAGTTTAAAATAGCATCATTTCACATTCTAGAAGTGCTTTTCTGGTAAATGTAAGGGAGAGGTGAGGCGTTTGTAGGCATCCACATATTCTTCAGTTTAGTCACTTTTTTCTTTCTTTTCATAGTGGGTATATACATGTACCCATTACAACTTATCAGATCAGGGTTATAATTTAAAACAAAAAGATAAACCTACAAAATAGTGATATAAAATCTGGAAAAAGACAGTAAATTTAGGAACACAGTGCTGGATGGTATATCATCACAGTCTGACAACACTCTTTTCTTGAAGGTATCACTCATGCGGCTCCAAAATAAAACTGAAAACAGGCTTTTCATTTTTCTGACTTGTTGGCTTGGGTTATATTAGAAGATACAGGTGGTTAATTGTAATGGAATTGTTTCCTGGTATGTATTTACGAACACTGCCTATAGTAAACGCGTTATTTGGATGCATGACCCCTTAAGTTAGAACCATATTCGTAAATAAACTAACAAACTTCTCATTTAATAGCCCCTAAAGATCTTAACATGGAGTCTCTGAATAATTCACTCTTTCTTTTCTCTTAGTGTGGATAACCAGTGTACTGTAAGGCCAGAAATGTTCTTTCCAAGAGAATGGTCAAGGGTAGGCTCAGGAGGGCTCAGCTGATCTATTTGCACGCTTGGTCAACTACACTGAGAGTATCTGAAGGACCTGCATCTTTGGTGTATAGTATCACTTAGGAAAAGCTGAAGGAATAATTTATGCCTGTGTTACTGCCTTTTGTGCAAAGGCTTCCTGAGAAATTATCCTGTTAAAAGTCTGCAGCAGTGTGGCAGTGAATCAGACCTTCAGTTTCTGGACAGCTTTTGTGCAAAAGACCCACTAGTGCACAGTTTGGTGTCAGTGCCAGGTGGGGGATGAGCATCCCCACCTTGGAAAGACACTGGGGGCTACTGAGCTGTGAGACGGCTGCTGAAGAAGGAGCATCAGAGCTGGGAGCCCCTGCTAGTGGGATAAAGCTGTAGCTCTGGGGGCTGTGTGCTAACACCAGATGGAGTGGAAAGTCCCACTGGTGGCACTGTCTCACTGGATTAGGATTTTCAGGTGGACAATATATGCTGTTGAAAAACTTTGCAGCTCTGCTTATTGCATCAACTGTTCAAGCCAAGCACCTTAAAAACCAGGGTGCACACAATTAGTGACTGTGCCTGGGGAGTTGCCTCAATGATATCTTTTTCATCACACATAAGTGAGATGAATGGCACAGAATCTGAATCTGGAGAGGGTCATTTAGTCACCCCAGCCCTGAGATTGTTCCTTGTCTGTTTTCTCAGGCACAGCTCACCTCCTGCCTGTCGAATGAAGTGCAAGTTCCATGCACATCTCAGCCTCTAAGGCTCCCTGCTCTTGGCTCATTCCCTAGCAAGAGGAACTTGAATGAAACTGCACTATTTATGCAGTGCGACCTTACACGTAAGTTGATCTCATGGGAAGGTGACATTGGAAAGGAGCAGCCTGCTCATCCTCCTCTGTGACAGGTGACCTACTATCCATGGATTCACAGGTTTTGCAGATCGTTGCCTTCAGGGTGAGCCAGCTCACTGCGCAATCAAAGAGAAGACAGATTTTTTTTGGTTTTCCTTATGCAAGGTTAATTTTATGCTTAAATGATTTACTTTGGATAGTCAGGGTACCTTAATTTAATGGAAGGGAAATGGTAGGAGGGCACATCCTGTCAGAGAGGCAAGAACAGAGTGGCACCTTCAGCAGCACCTGCTTTATGCGAGCCTAGCCCTCGGTGTCAGACTTTGCACTTTGGCTGTGACCAGAGTGCTCTGCAGTCTTCTCATGTGCTCTATGTTGTGGATGCATTTGCTACAGACTAAGAAAATAAATGGGTATGATAAAGCTGGATTTCAGGAACTTCCTTGTTATTCAGGAAAACTTGTGAAAAAGCTGTGATGAGCTAAAATTGTGATGCCATAAAGGCAAAATCATTTCTATTTAGCATACTCCAGTACCCTCCCTATGAGCAATTTTGTTTGCAGTATCCCACCCTAGCTGGAGTTTTGGTTGGCTGCTGGCATTATTCTTTGATTTGATGCATTTTTTTTTTTCAGAGATATCTGAAATATGAAACAGTACTTTCTACTTTAACTTGCTTGTGGAGACTTCTGAAGCATATCTTTCTGGTTTGCCTGTATCTAAACCTGGAAAGTGTTGATGAAGGATGTGCTGGTGAAAGCCTCTCAGACTAACACAACCCAGAAACAAGTACAGATTGTACCCTTAGACAGTAGGCGCAGCAGTGCTGTTCAGTGAGGTAACCCAATGGAGAAAGAAATGAGAACAATTTTTAAAATCTATATGGATTTAAAAAAGATTTTTAAAATCTATATAGATTTTTCCTGCTCTTTTTGTCAGCGTGGCTTTACTTACAGTGAAAAAGTAAGGAATAGTTAAAAGTTGCTAAAACCCCTTAATTTTGAAAGCCTTTATCAAAGAAAAACAGTCTGCCTGGCTTTAAGGAGTGCATTAAGACTCTAATTCTACTGATACTTTTATAAGTCTTGCGACCATGAGTTTCAGTGAGAAGAAAAAAATTGTGTCTGTTTTGCAAGCTCTGTGTGTTTCTCATTACTGATTACTGTTTGTAAAGGTTGTACTGCAGTATTCCCATTTCTTTTATGTCCTCATTGCCTTTAAACTTTTCATGACTACCGTAGTTACTGATAATACAAGTACACCTATTAACGACAGTTTAATTTCATTTTTCCCTTTCAGAAATATGTAAACCTGGCATCAAACCAAGGATATTCTAATTCATTTTTCTGTGGCTATGCTGCATGCAAAACTGAGTTGATAAATGTTATAGTGCAAACGGCTTATGCTTTCTTTGGGTCAAACCCACCAGGGGTAATGACTGAATCAAGGATAACAAAGAAATAAGAATATGTTAGCAAACAACACTTTATTTGCATAAAGATGCTTTCTTCATGTTAGATACTGGCAGCATTTTTATATTTGTAGGCATGCATCTGAGTAATTAAAATAGAATGGTAAAGTTCCAGACTTTGATTCTAATTTAGCTGAAATCAATGAAGTCTTGCAGAGGGACGTAACCTCTCAAGCTCGTTGCTTTTGAATAATTAGAAACTACAAAATTGGATCTCTCATAAAAACCAGCTTACATTTCCAAAGCTTAGTGATCTCACAACATATAAGAAAAATTTGCCTTGACCAACTAAATGTGAATTATAGGTATTACCCTGTATTTATTTGCAGAGGGAAAATATCTCTTGGGGTTGGGGTTAGGTTTAGATTGCCATTTCAGGAGCGACTGAGCTGATCCAGTGTTACCTTTATATTGTGAAGAGGATATGTTCACCCCTTCTTTTGCCTTTTCCTGATGGTTGGCCGTCATGCCCCACTCCCTTGTGGCTCTGGCACTGCACTTTGCAAAGCTGTTGTTTTTGCTAGGTTACTTTCCTGCCAGGTTAGCAAATTGGTTTAATTCACAAAAGGATCCTTTGAAGCAGCAAGAACGGATGTGAAGGAAGCAGAGGAGGTGTGCCAACATGAGTGCGAAGAGTTTTGTGGGGGGAAGTTTTCCCCTTCAGTGGCTGCAAAGTGTGAGATTGCCCCAGCTGGGTAATGAAAGCTCACCACTTAGCTGGCAATTGCTGGCTAACAGACTTCATGCAACCACTGCTCCCTGATCAGGGCAAATCTGTAGATCTGCAAGTTTTGTGGTGGTTATTGCTGAAATACTGTTTGAGTAACCGGAGGTGATGACTGAAAGGCAGCCCAGGAGCAGGCTGTTACCAAAAAGATTGCAATGCAGTTCTCAAAGAGCTGGAGCTGCCTTTCAGGGCAGTTGCTGGCCGATGTTAAACACAGCTGCTGTCTACAGTCCTGCGAGATGTAAACTTTGCAGCTGTGTTTTCTGTTGGGTATCACTTCCTGCTTAAAGAGCCTTCAGCTCTTGAAACCAGCTTTCATACTCATGGAATTTTTAGAGATTTCTTTTTTAATTTTAACTGAATAAAATCTGTGCTCTTCTGAAGTCTTTTGTGGAGGGAGAACAAAAAAACCCCAAACCAAACTAAAAGAAAAAAACCCCCATCAAAGGCAAGAGCCAGATCCTCTTTATTGTTGTCAAAAATAGAATCATCGTACAGTTAGAGAATTCCTTAGCGTTCATGGATCCCAGAACCCAATATTTTCTGTTCTTTTTATTTTTCTTGAAGTCCTTGCCTGCATCAGGCAGAAAGACTCCATCTTATTTCTCTACATTTCATGTAGGAGCTGTAAACAACTGGAATATTGTTTAATTCAAAGTTAGAGGATCTCTGATGATGTGCTTTTGGCCAAATAGTTCCCCAGTGGAACTTCATGTGAAAATTTTCAACCAGAAAACCCTAACTATGCTCTGGTTTTCATGATATTTTAATGCAGACCTTCAAGTTCACGAAAACTTTCAAACTTGTGGTATTTTGTCTGAAATACTTCAAATATCACACAGTTTTTTCAAATATTTTTTTTCACTGAAAAGCATTTAAGATGAGACGTGTTCAGTGAACTCCGTTCTTCATGCTTTTAATTTCTAACCTGTGGGTCAGGTTGGTAGTACTGTCTCAAAGGTTTCTCTGTGTGAGATGTGGCTGCTGTAGTGTGATCGAGGCCACAAGCAGCCTATACAGTTCTTTTCAGCCAGGAAAAGCTTGGTAAGAAAACTATTTATGAAGCTTTCCAGGACTCATTGTGGAGGGAATGTGGAGGCACCAGAGGCTGCAAATAGCCAAGTGGAAGTCCATAAGGTGGTCGAGAAGGAACAGAAGAGGAAGTGACAATGTATGTGATAATTAAGCTGCACAATTTTGACAGCTTGAGGAAAGGCCCTGATCTTGCAGTGCAGAACTTCCTGACTGCAATCTTGAATGAAATTGTAGATGGGGTTCCTCAAAATCCTGGTGATGGTCCTGGAAGGAACTAAAATAATGGAGTGAGGTGCTTCGCCCCCAGCGTGTGAAGGGCAGCCTAGCCCTTTAGTGAAGGGGCAGGGCCCATTGCAATTAGGTAGAAAGAGCTGGATCTCAGAAAAATGTTTTGGCTTGAGTTATATATTTTTTTCTAATATTGAAAATGTTTTACCTGGCAAGATGATTATGTTTGGTATGGGATAGAGCTAAGGAATTACAAATATCTATATACCCATCAGCCATCCCATTAGGCTGCTTGGAAACCTTCCTCACATAGCATGTTTTGGGGTGTAACATACTATCAAATTTTGAAGTGTTTGAAGATCTTGGGGGAGATAAGAAGCAAGAACACTTCGGTATTCATGTTACTGTTTATTTTTGCAATCAGAATTAGTCTTGTTAAAAAAACTTGGTTAGCTTCAAAGCACAGATATGTCTCCTTCTCACTATAAACACTATTACTGTAGGAGTGAAAAGACTGTAAGAACTTTCTGTGAAGTAGGACAAGTTGCCTTAGCAAGACTCAGTTCATAATTATGATTTTCCTCCACTGTAGCATTTAAAAATATCTATCTAGAAGACAAAATATTTTATAGGTTACTCAAAACCGAAGATGTCTTAATATACATTCATAAAATGTTGAAACAGTTTGGAATAGACTGGGATTTTCCTCTGTCCCATGAATCTCTGATAGTTCCTGTAACAGGAGCAGAAAGGGGACTTTGCAGAAGTGGCCTGGAGAAATAATAAGTGTAAAATGGGTTTCTTGTGCTGACATGTGTGGTGTCCTTAATCTATTTAGTGTCCTTCATACATGCTCTTTGTGTGCTGACTTGTGTGTCCTTTTCAGACACATTTAAAAATTAATGGCTTCTACCAGAGTGGGAAGTGAATATGCTAAGACAGATATTCTCATTAATTATATGCATTTTTGTTTCTGACTCAGTAGCTTCACAGCAAAGCTTTGCATTTAATGTATAATTTATATCACTACATATTTCCTTTGGAAATGATAGCATAGAATAGCATTTGGTTTTTATAAAACCTCTAATTTTACAGTCATTTCAGGAACGCACCTAATGACTGGAAAAACAAAGACTTGGCCTTTAAACTCCCTTCAGTGCCTCCAACTTAGAAGTTTTTGTCTGTAGGAGGGCAGAGGAACTGGAGAAATGTGCAGAGTTGATACCACATTCAGCTTTCGTTTTGGCAGTGATGTGAACTAGCACTTTTCTAGGTGGCATGTGTATGTTCAACCTATGCAATATTGAAACATCAAATCACACCTATAGCTGACAGCCCCATTGACCAATATTTATGTGGAAAAAAAAGAAATCACGTGAGTCATATGTCTGATGTATAGACTGGAACCTGAAATCTTGAGCAGGTATTTCAGTTCGAGGACAAAATGCACAGTGCAGTGAGGCAGCCTATCCAATAAGAGTCAAAGAAATCATTGGGTGAATAATGTCTTGCCAATGCATTTGTCATGAAAACAGTAAACTTCCCACACCAGTCTGATGGCAGGTATTATAGATCAGGCAGCACTGCTAACCTGAATGTTAACCAAGGAAGTGAATGATAGGTCAAAGGCTGATCAGATACTAAATAAAAACTTTTTTAAGGGGTATTGACAAAATGTAATTTTTTTTTTCCTTTCAAAGAAAATAAAAACCAGTGTATTTCCCCACTTCCCCCTTGACCTTTACCAGTGTCTTCATACACTAGTTAAGAAGCATCCTGTAATGGCTATTGGAGGACTGCAAGTGTGGAAGTACAAACATACAATTGAGAGAATGAAGTGGGGATATCCTAATAAACTTCTCCATGTGTGACTCATGAAATAGGTAGCTGTAGAGCACAGCATCAGTCTTATGAAATGGCATTACAGTCCTCATTTCAGTATTACCACCATTGCTGCTGTGCACCCAGTATGGTTTTTTAGGAGTCTGCTCATACAATATGGAGCTTTGTCCCCAAAAGCAGAAAAAAGTGGAAGAGCCAAACTCCAGTGATTTTACTCTGCCTCATTTGATTTCTGAACAGAGATCTACAACTGTTGTTATCATGTCAGCACCTGCCCTCTGATGTTTGTGTATTTGTGTGTTGTTGGAATTAGATGATCTATAAGGTCTCTTCCAACTCAAAGCATTCTGGGATTCTATGATTTGTCTCAGTATGGACAAGAGAAGTGGTACAGACAGCCAAAGGAAAGTCACAGCCTCCTTTGCATGTGAAAATCCAGGTGGCAAGAAGAGTTGGATGGAATACTGCTTTCCCAGGAGCCTAGTGTGTTTATGAGGCAAAGAACCTTATAGGTCTGGCAGATGGCCATGATGCCTTGGTGGCTGGTAGATGAAAGCATCATTGATGTTGTCCCATTACCTCCTTATAGCATGCCATCATAGCTCTATGCCTATGGCCAAAATTTCTGTGCCACTGATTCCTCCCTCACTTTTGGGGAAACATTGTGAAATCTCTGCTTCCACCAGAGAGAAAATCTTTGCAGACCCTTTGACCCTTGGCATCTTTTGCCCATGGATTTGTTATCACAGGAGACCTGTGTATCTGCTGATTGGGAGTATGGCTTACCGTCTGTCAAGCAAAGAGAATATTCACAGCAGCTCTGAAGCTGAAGCATGGGTATGAGTTTGTCTGGGAGCCCAAATTACCTTTTGGATAGGGGTCCCTGGCTACTGGCTCGTTTAGGCAGGTTCATGTATGCACCAGGAGGAGGAAGGAAAAAACAGCAGTATGGGAGACAAAGAGCAAAGGAGGGAGTTATTGTGCAATGTGGCACAGGCTGCCCTGGCTGTGCCAGCAGATGTGCTTCTGGGGGGAAATACTGCACAGAGAATGAATCCTGTGAGGGGCTCAGTAGGGCTATGCTCTCTTGGGGGTTCTGTCCTTCCTCCTGCCTCGAAAAAAGCAATGAGGGGAAGGTTTTTGACATCTTAGGTCATAAGTCCCTCTTGGCTGATTCTTCTCTTTGCTTGTGGAAACAGGTTTTAATATGTTATCTTTTGAACAGATCCACTTACTTGCCAAGGTGTTATACCACCACTTAGCCCTGCAGGCAGGACAACACAGAAAAGATTAATTGGTTGGGTCAAAAAGGGAAGTGATACTTCTTGGTGAAGTTTGTCTTGTAGTCATTACTGCCTGAAAAACACATACAATGGATTGGCTGTGCCAGCTGGGGATAAGAAGCTTTCTTTTTCTTCAAGAGTTCTCTTAAAAAATAGTAGCACATCTCTCAAAAATGTTGCATCTCTGAGGGTAATAGATCTTCTATGAGAAGAGCTCTCAGAGTGAATGTCAGCATTACAGGAAAACATTTCAACATTCCTTTTATATGAAAAGTGATTAGAAGTCCTTTATTCCTTCAAGTGTGTGTGTCTGTCTGTTGTACTTTACTTCTGTATTTATATACGTAAGTCTTCCGTGGATGGTGGTCCAGGCTTGTAAAATAAATCTCTCAAGTACTCTCAAAGCTATTCAAAAAGTGCATTCTAGCACGTGCTGTCTCGCTAATGGTGATGTCTGAATGGAGTCTATAAATAAGTAAATGCTGTGATGTTTCAGTAATGGCTATTTTGTTTCTATTCACATGGCATCTGGATTTCAGATGATGTTTCTCAGCCCTTACTCATTCTTGCGATGTAGAATCTTATTCCTACATGGGGAAAGATGCAGAAATAAAAAGGCAACATTTTGGCACCTATTCTGACACAGAGAAAAATACTGCATGCAAAATTAAACTGTAAAATAAACTTTGTTGTGGGTTTTGTGCATTAACTTCAGTTCAATGATTTGGAACAACCTGGGCCTTACTGAAAAAGTATTCCTTTGAAGTAACTGGCACCAGTTTTTTATTTCTTTCAAACTTTTATTTTGGGGAACAAGGGCTATATATTGAAAAATACAATCAGGCAACTGAGCAATAATATGTCTTTAATGGGCTAACCTTTTGTACTACTTGTACTAGAACACACAGATACAGACATACTGGTATTGGCTATGTATTAATGTTTATACACGTGTGCTTGTGGTAAAGCACTGAACCCCAGAAATACCCTATTTTAACTCTGTATAAGGGTGACCACACATTAGTAGAGAACCTTCTACGTTACAAATGAGTGAAAGCTAAGCATAGCAGACCTGCAAAAAGTGTTGCATTGATTTTTGTTCGTGAAATACAAAAAAATGTTCCAAATAAGGTGTTAGGAATGTCTCTAGTTTTGCAGTGCATTAAAGTATTTAGTTTGAACTATTTAGTGCAGATATAAATGTTTAACACCAAGTGTGCACTTATGGGGTTTTCCATGTTTCTGTTAAATTTTAGTAATAATAACAATTTAAAAAGGAACGTGACTTTCAAACTTAAGTAATACACATTTGAAACCAACATTCTCTGCTGAGCATATAGCAACAAGTCAGCAGTTTCCAAAAATTAATATCATTGCTTACAGCTGCGTGGCAGAGCAGTCTTACAAGCAGCAGGCTGTTGTTACTCTGAGGTCGTGGCAACTGCCTAGCATGAACACAGTATTGGTATTTTGCTTCCAGAAAGCAAATTATCAGATACAGGTATTTCACAGCAGAGGAAAATAAATAATTGTTAAAATTAACTGCACGTTAATACAGCTCCTATTGGTAGTTTACACAGACAAGCTTACTCCACAGACAAGCTAACTCACCCCGTTCTTACTACATTCAGCATTGAAACTCAAGTAAGAACACCACTGTTAGGTTTTGTTTGGTTAGCTTCCTTTTTTTATTAGAAAGAATGCAGTTTTCCTAATTTAAGATGGCTAAGATGTTCATACCATTCTTTGTAATGGCTGAATTTCAAAAACATAGGTGTTCAATGTGATTTTTATAATATCAAGGAATAAACAAATACATAGAAAACCTTGTTCTACAAAATACATTCAAACTGATCTTCCAATAACATCCCTTTTGTTAATGACATTAAATTAGCAGAGAATCTTTCCTTCGTGACCTTCAAATAACATCCCTTTTTGTCAATGAAATTAAATCAGCAGAGGGTTTCTCATAACATTAGAACAGAAAGAATCTAAAAGTAGAGGGAAGCAAGAAAACAACACACCTACCAGTAAACTGCCAATTTTTACTCTTGAGTAACTGCAGTTAGTATTTAGTGAAATGGTGCTATGC
This sequence comes from Loriculus beryllinus, assembly GCA_039877255.1. Lineage (NCBI taxonomy): Eukaryota > Metazoa > Chordata > Aves > Psittaciformes > Psittacidae > Loriculus > Loriculus beryllinus. The sequence goes on along the minus strand of JBCJKH010060257.1, from coordinate 826 downwards.
TGAGATTACTTATTTCCTGCTAAGCTCCTTTCACCTGACAATCTAAAAAAAGATTCCAAACCTGAAAGCTTAACAGCATTAACTTTCTCCACAATGTATCTTGCATGAGGCTTGTTCCTTAAGCTAGTGATCATTTCTCAGGATGAGAGACTTAATAGTGGACTTCTAATAAAAATTACTAGAAATTTTCCATATCCCTGAGCCAGTAACACACCTTTTTCCATATGTTTTATAAAAAATACTGGTAGTGTTTGGCATGAATCAGGTAAGTGATTCACCTTCGTCTAAAGGAGCCTCTTCCTCCTCACAGGGAGAAGGAAGGAGAGGTTGTAGAGGTTCCATGTTGATTATGAGTTGCTTGTTCCAAGAGGGAGAGCTGCGACTCTGGGTAATGCTGGCTCTAAAAGAAAGGGTAAAACAGCATCAGCTTATTCTCAAGGAAACAACTGAAGTCCAATATGTGTCATCTTAGAATCATTTTGCATAAATTACACTAGGCCTTGAGCTACCATAACAAGCTTTGCACGCTGAACACTGCTTTAAACCATGTTATGTTGAACTCTCAGCAGCTATAAATCTTTCAATATCTGAAGTGTAAGAGAGGGTTTTGTGCTGGCTTACTTCCTTTTACACAGCCTGACTCCTCTTAATCTTACATAGGATTTCAGCATGCTGCTCCTCTCCATGCTGCACAGTACACATCAGCATTCGGATTCAAGGAAGGTGAAGGTGGAAAGAGTACAAAACATTTTCCTCATGTTGTTGCATTGCCTTCAGGAACGACACCACCCAACCCCCCCCCCCCCACCCCCGGTACCGGGCATCG
>JBCJKH010060255.1:0-14324 GCA_039877255.1 Loriculus beryllinus | reverse complement strand
CTTTCTGAGTCTCATGCTCTGCCAGGGAGGAGGGGAAGCCGGGAGGAAGCAGAGACAGGACACCTGACCCAAACTAGACAAAGATTTATTCCATATCACAGCACGTCATGCCTACTATATAAACTGGGGGCAGTTACCTGGAAGGGTTGGATCAATGCTCGGGTATCTGTCAGTGGGGGGTGAGGGGTTGTTTTATCTTCCCTTGTTATTTCCCTTATCATTATTATTATTGGTGGTAGCAGTAGTGGTTTGTGTTCTACCTTATTTACTGGGCTGTTCTTATCTCAGCCTGTGGGAGTTACAGTCTTTTGATTCTCCCCCCCATCCCTCTGGGAGCAGTGAGGAGGAAGGGGAGGAGTGAGAAAGCAATTACATGGTTCTGAGTTACTAACTAAACTTAAACCAGGACAATAGCCTATGCAGAGCTTTAGGTATCACAGAATGGTTTGAGTTGGGAGGGACCTTAAAGACTATCTTGGTACACTTCCTCTCCTTTTCCTGATACATGCAGGGACACCTTCCACTGGATCAAGTTGCTCAAAACCCTGTCCAACTTTGAACACTTTCTGGGTTGGGGCATCCACAACTTTCTTGAGCAACCTGTGCCAGTGGCTCACCACCCACACGATAAAGAACTTTTTCCTAATATCTAATCTAAATCTACACCCACACCCAAGCTTAGATTTTGGTAGATGTGTGCATGCAAGTTGAATCTGTATTTGTGATGCTTGGGTACAGCTATCGATGGGGTGGTTGTTCCAGCCATTGCTGAAATGCAGCCATCTCTGGGGTGAAATAAATAGGTTAGTTTTTCAACTGAAAGGCTTAGTATTAGTGGCAAAAAAGTTTTCATCTGGGAGAGATTAACAAAGAAAATTAGAATTGCTCAGATAGCAGTAACTTTGTGGAGCTGGATTCTTCCTCTTGCAGAAACCACCCTGGAAATAACTGATTAAAGCTTCAGTCTTGAGTATTCCCTAAAATCTTGTTGTTCTCTCCCCTTTCACCTCCAATCTGATCAACCCAGCAGAGTGGGTTGTAAAGTGATGCTGGTAAAGTGACTCTCTGGTATAGGGAGCAACTCTTTCTATCCTGGAGTCCAAGTCTGAGTTTCATTGACAGCCTCAGTTGTAGTACTGATTCAGGCGAACGGCTTAGCCTATGAGGTCTGGTGGGATCACAGGCAGAAACAGTGAGAGGAACAAGTGGGTTGAGTATTATGGTTTCCACAAAACAAATCTCACAACCCTGGATAATTGAACAGATCTTGTCTGTGCTTATTCCAGTTTTGTGAGTTTGAGAGATACACTTTAAAGTGCTTCATTTTACCCCCAATTAACTTTAATTCATCTTGTCTTGAGCTCTTGAGAATGGAAACCCTGCCAGATTGGTTGTCTTAAGTCCTTTTCAAAAAAAAGACAAAAAATGGGAGGGTCACACTGATTGCACAAAATTCTTTAAAATAAGAGCATTCGAGTGAACCATTACGTTTTCACCTCTATGGAAATGAGTCTCTGTGCAAAGTGGAGAGCCTGACAAGTGATTATTACTTTCTGTGCAACATAATGGCCTTGAAGTACCATAGGAGAAAAAAAAAAAACCCTATTGCTTTAACTCGTTCAGTTGGTAGGCTCTAACGAGAAATATTAAATGTGCCTACCAGAAATTCGACATTTTGGGGGTAAGCTACTGTCATCCCATTTTGCATTAAGACTAGGATGTATTGGGTATTACTGCAGTTCTAGTTTCCCACAAAGGCATAAAACTTGCTTTGAAATGACAAGTGCGGAAGGAAATACCAATTTCTGTGGGTCTGAACATGCCTTAAGTAATGCCATTTTGCATGGAGACCCCATTTTGTATAAATGTATAGTTGCATACTGCATTTTATCTTACTCCTCCGCTTTTCAATGCACAGTGATGACAATTCGTTAGACCTTTGATTGCTGCAGTCGGTTTCTGTAGTGAGAGTATGATATAAAGGCAGGAATGATACTGAGGAAAAAACAAGAAACAAGGCACTGAAAGTGCAGAACTTCTCAGGAAAAGAGCTGAAGTAGACAGGAACCTATTGGACTTGGATTCTTCCAACACATGAACACCTGAGTATACTCAACTAAGCAGTAGTGCAATATGGTGAGTACAAGTGCAGTGGAAATGGGAGACTGAGCAGAAGCAAGGTGGAAACTGGAGAACCATTGAGCAAGTTACAGAAGTCCCCCTTGCCTTTGTCTGAAATCCTTGCCAACAAACTTATGAGCAAAAAGTTCCTCTTATTGCTTTGTTGCTCTATTGAATCTGGAAATACAGTCTCCTGTATAACGAGCATTTGCCCCACCACCTGAAGTCCCAGTGCAACAAGAGGACACCTCATAGCCAATGTGTTATCCCTGTGGAAGGAAATGTTCCATTAGCAAAATGCTGTAAACTGATAGGCAGGAGGACACCTGAGCATTTTGACCCTATTAGCCTGGAGATAGGAAACCTGGTAATCCTAAATGTGATTGCCTCAGAGATAAGAAAATGCTAGAACTGCAGAAAGCCTGTAAAAATCCATCTTTGGGAGCAAAAGGAAATGATGAGGTAGTCTAAGAGCTAGAAAAGGGTACAAAGAGCCCCATAATTAGTCCATTTCATCTTTATGTAATGCTGATAGGTAAAATATACCATCTTTGTTTCTTTCTAGTGCTTTTTTCTAGCATCTAGATGATACTCTCAGTTCTGAAGCTGTGTGGGCTTGGAGATTTGTTGTGTCCCTTCCCTTCAGTCAGAAGTTTCTCTTTTCCAGAGAAAGTGCGGTCACAGAGCCATGTGCACAGAGAAGCGAATTTCGTGAACATAAGAACTCCATAGGCTGTTAATTGTGGCTATCACTGGAAATCATGAAAGTTGCTGTGGGAAGTAACTTTGTTGAGGTGGGAAACCTCTTGGAAATCAAAGGGTTGTCCTTTAGAAAGTTTTAATATCAAACAAAACATCCATGAATTCAATCAAGCATTCAAGTGAGGAAGTGAAATGCTACTGTTCTTCATGCTATACATGTTCAAAGGGCTGCTTTGTGCCGTTCCTTCAATAGCTAATACTTCAGCGAATGAAGGTCTAAGAAGGCAACTCATGCTGCAACTGAAATTTGGAGGCAATAGTATTGAGTTTCATGCAGTTATGTTGTCCAAGTCCTGTGTCCTCAGGCCTGTTTTGATGCTTCAGGGGCAGTGAAGAGTAGCTCAGCCATATGACTGTGCAAATCATTAATGTCTGTATTCAGTTGTAAATGTATGGAATATTTTGTTTTCACAGCACTAACTCTTATCTATGAAAGCAGAAGTAGTAGTATTCCAGGTTATCATTAATTTAGGTCTTTGCTGATGGTAGTTGATCAGTAGCTGTTGGCTACTCTGCATAAAAGTGCTATTTACACTGCTTGAAGTTATAAGAAATTCCAAGACAGCCAAAAGCTTAGCTAGGTAGAAGTCCAAACAGTGATACATCTTGCGTACCTTTGTGTGGCTGCCTGCCTTTGGCTTGTGGCTGTTTAAATGTCTGTATCTATGGAATAATTGAAGTTATATCAGTGAAATCTTAATAATCTCCACTGTGTCTCTGAAGAGCAGTCTTGTGCTAGGATAGGCCATGGATAGGGGTAGAAGGAAATGGTTAACATTAAGTGGAGCTGAAGGTAAAGGTGATGAGGTGATGAGTCCTGCCTCTTTTTTTCTGGGCTTTCTTGGGATTAAAATGAAGAGGTTAAATTCAGAGGTCAGCTACATCAAATAATGGCCTGTTCAGTGCCACTTGTACTGTGGTGTGCTTTGGGAGATACTAGTCTCTTTACTGGAAGGGTTTGGCACATTCAGTGTGGGCCCCATGTGTCTGATTGCTAGTATGAAGAGAGATGGTTATTAGCTTTCTGAAACTACCTGTTGTGTGAAACAGTGAGAACCCTGAGCGGAGATTTTTGTATCTGTTACACTATGGCAGAGTATCAACCCAGGAAAGCAACCAGCAGGAGTTCCACAGATGTGTCCTCAGAGCCTTGTTAGTTTAATGCTTAAAACTCTTCTGGCCAACCTGTGTGAAACAAAGCAATGACTGTATCCGCAGGTGGGTGGCTCAGGCAACCCAAGCCAACAAAAGGCAATCTTCACTCCCTGGGGAAACAGGCAGGGGAGAAAATGCTGTGATCCTGAAAGACTTATCTGCAGTCTCAGGGGCTGGAAGTAAAACAAACTCCTCTGCTTAGCTAAAAGCCAATGAGGACCTTGCGATCATTTCAAACATGGTCAAATGGCCAAGAAAAGTAAACTTCAAGGTATGGTTGTGCATATTATCTGATGCAAATGGTTTCCAAAACACTGTGATTGAGGAGAAACAATTGTGTTCTTTAACATCTCAATAGCAGAGTATATCGATCATGTGAAAAAAAACCCTACCCCTACAGCTAATTGAAACAGCAGTTGATTAGCAGTGGGTGCCGCACCTGATATCATGGCAGGGAAACTAGTTAAGGAATCACTTGGAAAGGACTAGCAACGCTGATGAGCAATAGGAAGAGTCATGGCCTTATGTCACTGAAGGAGATGGACCGATGAACTGAGACGAGCAGAGGAGGCAGGTGACCCCCATCACTGGTGGAAAGGCAGCAGCTGGTGCTGCATGGTTTGCTTTCTTATTCCCAGGCTTCAGCATGCCATCGCATGGGGTGACTTCAGAAAGCCTCCAGCAAGTCTGGGACTTCAAAAGACCAGATGTGAGAATTTCATTTTAATGCATTGACACCAAGGCTTGGGTCATTGGTAATATCTTGAAGAAGTAACGAGTGATTGTGTAAATCTGTGTCCCCCAGCCATTTGCTTCTGTTAGACAGTGCTGGGTATTTTATCACAAATTAATCATGCATTCTGACAGGAGCAGAGTGACATTTTCTGCTAAACTTATCCCTTTAATTAAATGTAGATGCTCCATCTTCAAGCTGACAGTCTTGGGACACCTGCTTAATTTTTTAATTGGGGCAAATGGTTTGCCTGTTCATCGTGCTTTTCCTTTTGCATCTCCTCATCCCCACACGTGTTTGCAAAGCATACCAAGCAGAGCTGCAGATATTGAACAGGACGGGCTGGGCTGACAGCTAAGGTCACTTCAGCAAAGAACTGGAGTACTCGTGTGCTTGAACTGAGAAGGCTGCTGTGTTTGGTAAATGCAGATTGACAGAAGTGTCCAAGGGACAACCTTTCTTTTCTATAGGAAGCATTTAATTACTGCTTTATATTCAGTGAAATGCTCACAAGTTTCTGCACTCACATCTCCCTGAATCGTGATGTGTCTCATCATAATTTTCCTTTTTTTTTCCATCTAACCTGCTTGAAATGTGTTTTGAGAGAGAGTTTTGTAGGGGATTTTGAGCATCAAAATGGCTCTTTTGATCCTCTTAGAATCCCAAAATGGTGAGTGGGTGAGCTGCTGTCTTCTGGTGAGTTTCTAGATGTATCTGCCCTTGCTGCACATAATTTCAAAAGGCTGGTTTGGAAATACTGTCTTGTTTAGTGATTATGTTTTGAATTGAGTGTTTTATGCTTCACTCCTGTAAATGGAGGATTTGGTTTTTACTTTCCTTTGGATTCATACTGCCTTTCTAAAGTCAAGAAAGATACTTCTATTATTGTTTTTAAGTATACACTTTGTATTTACAGTGCCTTTCCAGCTAAGTATCTTTGAAGACCTCATAAATTGTAATTAGGCTGTACATCATTTGAGGTCTGGTTTTATAAAGGGCTGACTTGCTGGCAACATGAGATGGCTGCTGGTAGCATCCCCTTGTGGAAGCGACTGAAGTGTCTTCATGGCCTTCCAGCTCTCTGAAGAGAGAAGTAAACTTCTTTTTTGGGTGCTTCTATTCAATTAGAAGGAAAACCAGAACTCTCTGTGCTCATTTTGGAGCTGTTTCTACAAAGCAGTTAGGGAGGTAGCAGCTGTCAAGGTGGCTTCTGGAAGTGAGGCCTGGAATAATATCACACTTAATTCAATTGTCTTAGGTCAGCGTATACCAGTGCTGTTAGTATGGTTAATTCACATTGCCGTACCCTGACACATCCTGTCGATGTGGCTGATGTCTTGGGTTGTGGCAGGAAATGCTCCCTGGAACAAAGTAACTTCATGTTGCTGGTGTTTTGTATTATTTAAGAGTAGTTCAGAACCCTTCCTGATTACCTCATTAGTGGCAGGCTGCCAGCTGCAACCCATGCTGTATTACATCATATCTGGTTCACCTTTCCTTGTGTAAGGTGCCCCAGAGGCATCTTAATGTGATACCACTTTTCTGTCTTGATGCTGGCACTAAGCTTGTGGTATTTCCCTCCTTTTCAATTATGATGAATAGTCCTGACCTACAGGAATGCCTGTGTTTTATAGTCTTCTATGTGGAGTTCACGATCCTGTTGAAGCATTTCATGTTTGGTTTACCTGGGCTGGACTCACTGATGCTTTAGGGTTTCACCAAAGCCAAAAACTCTGGGCCTGAAATCGTGTACAAAAGGTACATTTCAGGAACATACAGGTCATATTCAAACTCAGGTTGGAGAGTGGAAATCTTTCAGTGCATGTCAGAGGGGATAGGGCAAGGCTGTTGAAGAGGAGATGGATCAGGGTGCAGTGAGGGATGGACTTCCAGGCACTTTACTGTAAGATGGAAGTTGGCAAGTGTGGCATAAGCATCCCTCTGGGGCTTATTCTCAACATTGGTAAAGATTCTGCTGCCTAAATTACAGCAAGTCTGACAAAGAGCAAAAGGTCTCTCCCTCGCTGCTCCTCTCTCCTCCCCATGGTCTTTTAAGTGGTGCCCTTGGCAGCAAAGGGCTGCTATCACACGGTGGTATGTTGCTTGGAGACACTGCTTTCCCAGATGTGCTTAGGCTCTGCGGGCTTCGTGGGAGAGCAGACTTTGTGTTCAATGCCCTGCCATGTTCAGAAACTTATTTACTTACAGCCACCTTTTCTTCTTTTTCATTTTGTCATTTAAGATCATTTTATAACAGTCATGTACTCGAGCATGTTTAGGTTTTTTTTCTTTTCATTTGCATGTCCTCCAATCCAGAAGGAGGCTTAAAGAGAGAACTTGGCTTCTTTTACAAAAAAGGCACATTAGCAAATATCAGAGCAGGAAACTAATCCTTTCTCTGCTTCCTTTCTGTGTTGTTTTCGTTGTTTTTTTCTCCAACCTGCAGCACAGAGTGAACTCAGTGGGGGCTGGAGGGGAGACAGAGGCAGTCAGCGCTTCCTACTTGACTAAGGCTAAGGGCATTGTGCTGACTGAGAGTGTTTGAATGTGAAGAGTTAGGAATAAGAATGAAGTCCTGAAGATGATATATAACCCAAACTTGACAAGATTTGGTGAAATATAAAGCATGACAAATGCTGATACTTGTTTAAAACACCGATAGCTACATCCAGGGGCTGTGCTGACTGTCAGATCTTTTACAAGTCTTCAAAGAAAACGCAAATAGCCCAGGCTTGCATGCCCCTTATGTGTTACTCGTGTACCTTTTCTCTCCAGGGATGGACTTCATGCTGGTGTAAACACAGCATAGCAATCAAAAGGATTCTTGCCCTGGCTCTGGATATTTCTACCCTGGTTCAGACCACTGAACCATTGCAGAACACCATATGAACAATGTATGGATCTGCTCTCAACTCTGGCACTTGTGGCAGGCTTTGAAGTAGAGGTTCACATTAAAAACCTACTGTTTAAGAAACATTTTTCCCTTTTACCCTTCTCTTCTGGGATTTGCCCAGAAATGGCTGGTGTCTGATAGCCTCATAGCATTTGTGAATGACTTGGTCACAGTCCAATCCTTAATAGCCATCTGTATTTCTCTGCGTCAGACTGCGATCCAGCTCAGTTGATCTGATTAGCACAGCCCTAGAGAGGCCACTGGCTAAATATCACAGTGAGTAAACCTTAGCCTCAAGCTCTGGGCTGGGTCCATCACACCAAGAGGTAAAGGGATGCTTTTTTTAGCCACTGATAATGCTGTTTGATCAAAGTCTCCATTTCTGATCCAAAATGTTTTGGGCCAGGTTCTGATTCCCTTAACTCTGGCTTCGTATTAACTTAATTTGCCTGTTGAAAATAATTATAGAGTAAAGGATTATTTGGTGTGAAGGTGGAAGAACTGGGCCCTTGATTAAAGAACTAAAAATAGGGAAATAGAGTTTCAAAGAAGATGTAATTACTTATTTTATCTGCCCAGCTCTTATCATTTGTGAAAGTTACTGGATATTTCTTGGTGTGTTTTCAGACCTGTGATTTGATTGCATATTGCAGAGTCTTTTATGCGGCTCCTGAACACTGCAGCAATCTCTGCTTAAACAAATCTAACAATGGTAGTCAGGTACCTATTGCATTTGCTATTTTTGTCCTGTCAACTCATCCTTTCAAAAGACACAATTTGAAATCAGTTTCTTCCATATTTATTCTCCATCAGTGAACTCCCAGATCAGATTTACTCAGGTTTAAAGTCAAAATAAGGGTTTCTGTACCTGCCAGTGCTGAATGCTCAGCCTGGCATCTAAACCTCAAGCTGTGTTCTTCCCGCCGTGTGTGTTACTGTGTCAGCAGTCATGGCTCTGGAACCAGTCCTTTGCTGGCAAATTTGCTGGAGATGCAGGAGGTGGAAAAGATTCCGTTTGCTGGTCTGCATGAGTTTTGTTTTTATTAGGAAACTAAACATGCATTAAGCCAGAAACTTCTTTCTCTGATGTTTCCAGAGCTGCTCCAAGATTGTGCAGATGAGGAAAGAGCAGGACCTTAGACGTGGAACGGGCTTTGAAGGCAGCAATGGGTGGTACTACAGCATCTTTTAACTGATGTTACCCTTCTTCTTAAAAGCAAACAAAGAAATACCTCCTTCAGTTTATAGTCTTTATTGTTTCCTGATGCAGCCCATTAAAGAGACAAATGGGTTTACAGTAGCCTGCAGTACTGTCCGATGTGCTGTGCTTGATATATAAATGACAGCTTGACAATTTCCTGTGTCTTCTCAGCAAGGCTCTTTTTAATTGTTAGAAGGCTTTCTCTTCTTCTATTAGTGTGATGTCATTAAGCTGCAGCTCGTGGGATTTTACACTAAATATTTCATGTTGGGAAGCAGAAGTGGTACTTTTTTTTTCTTTTCCTTTGCTTTTCATGGTTTTGATTAGGAATTCTACTGATCCCTGTCCAGAAGAGCCCTTACTACAATGCAGCTAGGGAATTAATAAGTTAAAAGTGCATGAGAACTTTCTGTCAAAGTTAGGACAATAAGCGTTCCTACAGCTTAGTCTTTACTGTCTGTCCCTTCAGCCCTCTTAGCCTGAACAGAGAGACAAATTAATATTCCATTAAGAAATAAAATTTCGCTTTCTTCTTGCTGAGTTGGTTTTGGATTCAGTGCCCTGCTGAGTGCATGGGAAGCTGTTAGGGATATTAGGAGGAATAAACTGTGCTTTGGAGATTCAGGAATGTTCTGGGGTATCCGTTCATTATAGTACCTTTTTTGTCTCTCCAAGCTTCAGTATTTTGGATCTAGTTAAAGACCTTTGGCAGAGGTGGAATGGCAGTTAGAAAGTCAGTTCTATTTTTTGAAAGAATAAAAAAAAGTTAAGTCCAAATGTCAGTGTAGTTTCTATGTGTTCTTATAATTGGGCTCGTTGGCTTATCTACTTTTCTTTTCCTGCTAAGGTTAAATCAAACTATGTCTATTTATTTCAAAGGAAAAATGTTCTCCCCAGTTCCTTCCTCTGGGGCTAGACTTGAAGTAGGCAATCTATGGGAGGCCAGCTGTCAGTGCAAAGAACATGAGCAGAAACATCTTCCCCTTAATGAATGAGTTTACTTGCCGTTAATGTTGTTGATTAGGTTCATGGCAAAATATTGCAGTGCAAAACAGAGCTGCCTTGTTTTCCATCCAAGAGCTGCTTTTCTGCTTTGACTTCATCCTACGTTTTCAGAGGATCGTGAAATTTCTTAAAGCTAGAGGCAAAAGGTGATTTCTTTTTTCTTTGTTTTTTCAAGTCCGTGTATGCCAAGGTCTTGACAAGGTGAGGCCCTGTCTAGTGTATTTATTGGCATATTTCCTTGCCCTTCTGAAAGTGTGTTTTGATTTTGTTGGTTTTTCTGCTTTGTACCTTCAAGCAACAGCTCCACTTTAACAATGCATGTGAAAAAGTCTGCAAAGAATTACTTTTATGTGATGCCTGGCTCAGAAACAACTTTTTTCTGTGACTTAAGATCCCTACTTCCAACTGCCAAATGAGACTCGCAGTGCTTTCTCCACTGGATAGTGGTTGTACAAATAGTACTTGTGTGGGCAGCACCTGTCAAGTTCTCAACCTGAGTACTTAACTGGAAGTCCTGAAGACCTTGTTCCTATGATTTGCTTTTATTTCTCCACTCTGTGGCATGTCGTCATAACTTCTGGAGCCTCTGATTGCTATCAGCTATCCAAATCTGACAGGAAAATGATAGTCTCGAAGATGAGTTTCTAAATATCTTTGTGGAAGATAGGTGATGAGGTACTTTGGTGACAGTCTCCTATGAAAATGGGCTTAGCTGTTCTTAGATGAGAGAACTCATGTGGGAGAGCTCTCAGGAGGGCTTAGCTGTGGCAGGGAAGTCAAATTAAGGTTATGCTGTTTTGGTTGCATACTTTGGTCAGTGATGAGAGATGAGTCTGCTGGGAAGTAAGCTTCAACCTACTTGTGCAGAGGTCTCTATGTGAACTGCAGGGTGCTTACTTTGCTCAGTGCAGGTTTAAGTTCAACTGCTGAGGTCTTCCTGTCTTGGTGGTGGACTCGCTCAGACCTTTTATAGGGCTTTAACTTCTCTCTTCTCAAGTCCCTTAGCCAACGTTTCCCAAATAGGTCTTGTAAGGAGCAGCAGACAAACCCTCACAGACTTGGAGGGTTGATTCAGCTGCTACTCAGAAGTGTAAGTCATAATTCAAGTCATACTAAGTATTTACACCTGCAGAATTGGGCCGGGAGATCTGGAATCAACAGACTCTTTAGTGTAAGTTTCCCAGCCTCTAGAGCTGTTGCCCGTGCCCTAAGGACATGCAGCTTGGAGCAGGGACTGGTGGGCCAAAGGAATTGAGCTGTACAGAGGTTAGGGCAAAGGGAGAGCAGGAGGCTTTCCCAAATCCCCGAAGTTTTTGTTTGGGGTTGGTTCTCAACAGTTTGCCTGTTAAAATTTAAAGTATTCGGAAACATTGGTTAGGAAAATGGTGCTGTTTTGTCTTCGGAAACATAACTGAACTCTTCTGTAATCCTCAAATGATATTTCTCAATGACAATAATGGGAAATGTAGCTGTATTCTGATGCCATGGTGAGAAGTGTTTATCATGTGTTCACAGGGAGTTTGGGAATTGCTGTCCTATATCATCCTCATGATTATGAAAGCTATTACTGTCTTCCTTTCAAAAGAAGCTTTGTTCCCTTGTCCCTGTCAAGGTAATTTCCATCTTTTCTGTGCTCAGCTGTACCCAGATCAGTATCCTTCCAAACCTTTGACTTTACAGGTGCTTCAAAATCTGTAGCCTCTGCACTGTTTGGATATAAGAGAGACTTCATGTGATGGCTCACTTACTTGTGGCTGATAGCATAGTGCAGATTTCCTTGCTATCTATCTTGGCATGTCCCCATGCTTTATTGGGTGCTCTGAGGTTAAATCTGGTTTCACTTCATCAAGTGACTCTGAAAGATGGACGCAAACTAAAGCCCAAACAGATGCAGAGTTGATTTGACTGTGTATATCTTTCACATCTTTGAATGGATGAATTTGTAGCTTTCCTAATGATGTTTGGCTGGTGTCTGAATGGGGCCAAGGTGGCAGATTGCCCAAAGTGTTGTGACTGATGTCGGATGAGCTGGGCGCTTCCACATCCTGCGGGGAAGAGGGGTTGGCAGGCACAATGTCCCACCTTCTAATGTCTTTGGCTTCAGGAATTTTTCATTTCTTTAGCAGAGAAGCCCGGTCAGGCCCAGCATGTCATAAACCAAATCTGCTGCAGATGAAAATGGCATACTTGTTTCTTAGCAGATCCCATATAAATGGCAGCGTGAGCCTAGATATCATCTGCTGTGTGCACTCTTTGTTCTGAGCTTGTACAGACGGGTGATTTGCATGACCATCATTTCCAGAAGTGTTGTTTGCCTCAGACCAGATGTTCATCCTTCCTCCACTGAGACTCTGCTCTGCTCTTTTCTTGTTTCTTACTCTTGAAACAGATTTCCTATAGACATCATCATCAAGACTGAAACTATGCAGTCTCCCTTTGACTGACACACATCCAGCTAATATCAGTGCAGTTAATTGTGCTGAACCATCCACGTGACAACTGCTGCTGTTCGTGCTCCCAGTACCTGCCAACATCCTTTTCTCAGGCCTTAATATACCTAGGCACAAAATGGAGGCAAACTGCACCCTACCGTAACCTGCTGCTCCCCAGCTAGAGGAGCATTTAATGAAGGCTCAATGTGAAGGTTGGTGTCCTCCAGGGAGTCTCCTTTCCCTTTCCCACTGCCAAATCATCATGGAAGCTTGCAAAGATCAGCTGCAGTTTGATTAGAGGGGCTGAGGCTTGCAGCAGCCCTGATAAAGCTGGTGGATGTGGTGTTATGTGATCAAAGCTGGACACTGATATGACCATGTCACTGTAGGTTTTGAGGGTGAGATTAGGATAATGTTTATTTTATATTGTGATGTACAAGAAGTGGTTCATGACTATGTAATATTTTATGGGGATATTTTTTTTTGCTATCCTGGTACCATGAAAGCATCTCCAGTTTGTTTTGTTGCTTGGGTTACTTCTCCTGCATTTAGTTCTGCCTCTGGGGTTTCTAACTCTTCTTGCAATAATTGAAGCCAACAATCATCCACTGGGAAAAGACTCTGAGATCTTTAATTGCCCGTTGGCAGGGGACTTGGAACTGGATGATCTTAAGGTCTGTTCCAACCCAAACCATTCTATGATTCTATGAATGGCAAAAACATGTACAATGTGTTGCACAGTAAAGGGAAAATCTTTTGTCCTTTCTATTCCTTTCTCCTACCTCCCCACTATGCCCACCAAGCATTTCTATAATGTAAAGATAATTTTGGACAGAAATGTCTTCTCTAAATTTCCTTCCTCTGACTGAATGGGGCATGTAATCCCTATGGGAAGATTACTTTAGTGTACAATGATGCCTTTGCAGATTTATTGTTTTTTAAGCATTCCTTGGATGCTGCTTTTGAATTCGATCCACTTTTACAGATAGCAAGAATCCTGTCCATTGCTTTTATGCCTCCCTTTCTGTAGTATGAGTCAAATGATGCAACTAATTATAGGGAGATGAAACATTGCTCAGTGTTTATTAGGCCCTGACAGCGTGGTCTGTGCCTCACGAAACAGGAAATCACAGTCTCTGCTCCAGTGCTCTCATGAACAGAACAGGGCAGAGGATATTACATTCAAGAAAGCAATCTCTGGGGTGAATCAGATCACCAATGTTTGTTCTTAAGGTGGTACATACACAGCTCTTTGCTACAATTTGTTGGTGAATTTGTTTGAAAGGTCTCACTGAAACAATGTCTCTGTAAAGATGTGAGTGGAAGAGTTGTGGTTAGGCACATAAGAATTAGTAGACTTTCATACATGGGTGGAAGGTGAGATTTTCACGAGTGACCAAAACACAGAAGCTGGTTGGGAGCTCGGGATTTCGAAGGGAGCAAGGGTAAAGGGGGTATGAGTTGTTGGGGAGATGTGAATGGCAAGCAAGAAACTTGGATTAAGGCAGCAGGTGAAATGAATCAACTGATGGGGTTAAAAAAGTGGGGTTAGCACAGCCCAATGCAGGAAAAGAACAGAATGGCAGAGGAAGAGGAGACTTGTAGGCATATGGAAAGCAAGTGGGAGGCAGAAAGCACCAAGGTTGGACCACAAATGGACAGTGAATGCAAACCAGATTGGACCTACATCTCTGAAAACAAAACTTGAGTTTAGACTGAGCAAATAAGTGAGCAAAAGCAGATGGCAGCAGGGTTTGGGTCCCTGAAGATTAACAGAGGAGAATTCACTGCTTAGCAAATTCAGTATTCCCAAGAAAGCATTAAATACCTCTCTTTCAGGATTGTTTTCCTCTTTATTTTTGGAGCTCAAAACATTGCTGGGTTTATAGAGTTGGACCTGATCTGGGAGGGTGGAGCTGGGGCAAGATGGTCAGCACAGGTTAACATTGAAACAAGGGGGGCACAAAATCACAAAATGGAATATATAAACTTTTGGAATTAGTTTTAAGTAATGTTAAGTTC